>VMKM01002759.1:0-58328 GCA_008360985.2 Macquaria ambigua | reverse complement strand
ACGGTGTTTGGTTCGGTTCATCGACAAGGTTATCTGACTTTATAAAAATAAGTGAGCTTGTTTGATATACCACATTATTATTATTTTTAAAAGAACAAAAAAGGAAACAGAACTCTATGCATCGACAACCCATCAAGTTAAACATTAATGTATTTGTTACAGTTGAAAAGTACACACACACACACACACACACACGTATATTTGCCTGCCAATGTGTAGCTACTCATCCGGCTCTGTTTAGTATTGCTTTGAGTTCACGCTGTCAGTGAAGGGGGAGTCAGTGCAGTGACCCAGGCCTGTGTGTGTGTGTGTGTGTGTGTGTGTGTGTGTGTGTGTGTGTGTGTGTGTGTGTGTGTGTTTACAAGTCAGTTGGTCGTCTGTAAGTGTATGTTAAATCGTCAAGATCATCTTTGTGTGTATTTACATGTGTGTGTGCGTGTGTGTGTTAGTGAGGCCAAGCAAACATGCAGCATTAGTCTCCGACACTCTGGCAAGAACAGAGAACCGAGCGGAGCGTCAGTTCAGTTGGAAAAAACAGAAATAAAATGAAATAAATGTCACTTTCACACACAGAGGAGGGACTCTGCCACAGAACTACAATAAGTAGAATAACCCCAACCCTAATCTGGTAATCAATCAATCACCATAATATACAGCAGGGATCAATATCCAACAGTGATGTACAGCAGTGGTGGAAGAAGTACTCTGATTCTTAAGTTACTTACTCTTACTTAAGTAAAAGTACCTGTACGACGATGTAAAGTAAACAAGTAAAAGTCCAAAATCCTACTTAAGTAAAAGTACTTGGTATCATTAGAATTTGATCAATACCAGTATTGATATAAGTACCGATACTTATCGACACAAGAAACGAACAGATATTTTTATTTCTGGCATAAACAATAAAAACAAAAGTCTACACATTTTGTTTTGTGTTTTACTGCAAATAAATTAAAACTAAACGAGACTTTAGAAGAACTAATGTTACTAATAAACTACTACTAATAAATCTACTAATCAATACATAAATGACGTCTACAGATGGCTCTACATTGGGATCATTTAGTGACACTGGCTGCAGTCTAGCAATGCTTGTGAACGCGTCATCATTCGCAGACAGAAAATGCCTGATTGAATGAATGAGGTTTTAATATTGATCACAGCACAGACTGCTGCAGGAGCTTATTGGTATTTTGACCAATTAGTAACCAATTTAATAATGGCTCCCACAAGAAAGTATAATTTTACATCTGTAGTCAGATGGTTTTGATTTATTACTGAACTTATACACCACAAAATGTTGATTCCATCCATAACACTGTGAGTGACTGATGGATTCGTCCCTTTTAATCTACAGGAAAAGCTGATTTAAGTGTATTAAGCCAAGAAAAATGTGTCCCTGATATATCTGCTGAGAGCTGATAGGGTTATTGATTGATGTAGTTATTTCTACATACAAATGAATTTAAAAATCTAATCATATTGTATTGTTTTTGTAAATTGCAGGCCACCACAGCTGCAGCAGCTCAGTGCGTCACTGTTGGACCTTTAACCCTCATCCTACTGACTGAGGTCCCCACCTGCACACCCCACAGGTATACTTTTTGACTTTGTCAATTTGTTCCTAATGACTTCATCTCAGTGTTTTCTGTTTTTATTAGTGCTTTTTAAAAATACCAAGGTATTGGGGTCCTGGGGGGCCCCAGTCAAAAGCACCCAATTCTACCTATATATGCAGTTTTAATAGACTGAACTATTGATTGAGTTCATTGGCCACGGGTCCTAATTTAAAGTATCACACACTATCAACACAAATTAACTAAATGATACCAGAATCAAAGATGGTAAATTAGCTTTTATGTACTAATGTGGATTGTTCTTGGGATAAAAGCTGCAAAAAAAGTAAAAAGAAAAATAATATTTTTGTTTTACACAATATGCAAATTAACTAACTAACTTTCCTAAAATAATAATACCCCAGTCGGTAGTCCTTGTATGTTAAAGATGTTGGCAGGATGAGGGTTAAATCTGTCAGGAACTATAGTTATCTGTGGTCTTCTTCTGTATATATGTCACCTCTCACAGGAAGTGGGAGTTGTAGTTTATTGTAGTTCTGTGGCTGCTGACAGGTGAGAAGCAGGGCAGACACGTCCCCAGTTAGAAAGTGTGTGTGTGTGTGTGTGTGTGTGTGTGTGTGTGTGTGTGTGTTGTAAAATGTCCAGTTTGAGCTCACAAGTGAAAACACTACTCTTCTATCTAACAAAAACATCTGGTTATTAGCATTACAGTGATCTTTTTTTTGTCCCAAAACAAAAACAAAGTTAGTTTTGTTCACGCAACTAAAAAAAAAAGAAAAACCTCAAATACAGTTTTACAGTATTTACCTGCAGCCATGTTGGAAAAAGAAAGATATTGTTTTCTATAACTGTAAATGTAATACTCATCTTAATAAGTTAAAAAATAATTTAAACAACACATTTCAAATGTGAACAAAAACAAGTTACAGACTGTTAACGCAAAAAGACGTCTTTAAATCTGGTGTATGTTTTAAAAAACTCTATACAACAAATACTACAAATAAAGAAAAAAACAGACAGGAAGCAGTCATATACAAGTAGACATCATCGTATACAAAAGCCGAGTCGCTCAGCTCAGTGTTAGTGACCAGTGATAGAAACTCTGAGGGAATATTTCATATTAGTCAATAAATATGAGAGTATACAATAGAATAAGGAGTAGAAGACAAACAGAGAGAGCAGGGCACAGACGAGGAGGGAGAAGCTGAATAGTCTCTATGGCTTTTACAGGCTTTGTGGCCCAAATAACCTTTAATATCAGTACCATCACACAGTAGCTACAAACACCCACCGAACGTCCCGGCAGTCACTCTGATGAGGGCAGAGCTGCAAAAACAAGTCGCGAATAAAAGTCAAACCAAACCCACTTTTAGTGAGAGACGTCAAGTGGGATTATTGGAAAAACGGCGATGTGAAAGCCTTAAAGCAGCGGTTCCCAACCTTTTCTGTACCCCCACAGCCCCCCCTTTTATCAGACCCCTTTAGAGGGGATGCCTTTATGGTGTTGTTCAATCTTAATTTCTATTTTTTCAAATTAGCTGAGCTTCACAGTTTTAGTTTTCCACGTACCCCCTGGTTGGGAATCACTGCCTTAAACGCTCAGACCTGCTGCGACAGTTTGGATTCTGCTGAATTTGATGCTTTTGTTTTATGTCTCTGGTTGCACTTTAAGGTATATTTAACTTTGAGCTCATTCTTTCTCATCTTAAGTCCAGCATGTTTATGGAATCAAGAAGCAGGAAAATCACATTTAAACTTCTTTAAAAGGTGAACAAATGGTCAAACCAAAATACATGTAATTTATCTTCATGTAGTTCAGGACAGTTTTAGACCAGTGGCACACATAACTGTGCAGCCTTTACATCATCATTAAGTGATACAACAGGCCTCGTCTCAGTCAAAAGGCCTCAGCAGTTTTAGGCTGAGCTGCTGTGTGGATTCACAATTACAGTTTTGATCATTTCACACGAGATATTTCTGTATCCGTCATTGCTTTCCAAACTGCTTAGAAGTGGGTGGGGCTCAGCTGGAAGCCAGAAAGCGTGTTACATTAGACAACCGGCAACCGCGAGCTGTAATGTCATTAGCTGGGGCATAACTGCATATTCAACCGTTTTTTAATACGGTGATATTTATATTTTTGCTCGTTAATTTTCTTTCGATCGACTAATCATTGCAGCTCTACAACATACAGAACCTACAAACTGCACATGGAGACATGAAGGCATCACTGGGTTCGTCTGGGCAGGGAAAAATTAGTTCCCCAAGATTTTCCCCAAATAAATAATCTAAAATGCAAACGGTGACACGTGAGCCGACTCTGAGTTTCGGCTGTGTTGAAGACCACTTATCTACAAAGGGGAAGTAGAGAGGAGTCAGCGACCCTGAGTGGTTTATTAAACCAGTGGATATCTGCACAGAAACATGCAGCTTTCACGCATAAGCAATGCTAAACAAACTCCAACATTAAGCATCACGGTAGCTGGATGTAGTCATCCATCACCTTTAGGACGCTGCTGTACAGGATTGTCTACTTGTCTACATTTTTAATCACCACTGAGAAATGAAAAGTCATAAATATCCCACATGCTGCCTAATAATTAGTACTCACTGTCATGAGTCCATGTGATCAGACACACACACTGGATATTTTTGTCTTTTTCAGTCTTCTTCATTCTCACCTGGCTTTTAGGATTTAAGCGCTCATGAAAGTTTGTTTTTGAAATCACCAGTCAGAGAAAAAAGCTGACACAAATACGTGTTTGTGTCTCGTAGAAAAGGTGAAGAGAAGCAAGATGGAGAGTATTATTTCTTCATCTTCTATTTGTCCTTTCATTTATTTTTCCCATGTGGAGCTTAGACGGATATCAGCATGAATATTTTGACATCCTCCCTCATTGCATTTCTGATTACCCATGAGCCACTGCAGTCTGGCTGTCACGCAGAGTTCTTAACTGGGATCAGTTAACAGAGTTTGGCAGCAGGTTCTGAGTTAATTATGGCTGTTTGTGGGAGTTTGCAGAGGAAATAACTGCTCCTTTTTTATAGTTTCTGATTTAGCAACATATGAAATTGCAGCCAACATTAGTATCGCCCCTGTAGCTGCTCTTTTCCACGGGCTGGGGGTCAGTCCTCTTTGGACGCTCTGTGCCGAGCCAAGCCGTGACAACATGTGTTTCCACTACAGTCTCACAGCAGGGGGGGTGGGGGTGGATGAAAAGTCTGTGTTCAGCTCTTAGTACTTGTGTCTGTGGTTTGGAGTTTACTGTCACTCCTGTGTTCCTGTTTGTACTTTCTCATATCAGCCTTATTTTTACCATTTACTGATCACTTTCAGCCGGATCAGAGCTGTGTTCATTTCCTGCTGTTGCTGCTTCACATTAAAAGCTTCCCACTGGTGAACCGGCAGGAGGCTTTTATTGTGAAGAAGTAAAAGGAAATGCGATGTATGTCCTCAAGTTAGCAAAGTTATTATTCACTAAAAACAGCTCTAATCAACCAGATTTGGACATATTCTGCACTATTTGGTCAGCGGATCAGTTTTAAATATTTCAGGGAGCAACAGTACAAACGGAAACAGCCACAGGTTTGTGACCAGCACACCTCCAACACCTCATCAAGGTAAACTTTACCTTGCTGTGCGGAGCAGTGGAGAAACACTTCATGGCATGGCTTGGAGCGACTGACCCGTGGAAAATGACTTCCACATCTGAAATCATACGTGTTCCAATTATCCCACTTTGACAGTTTAGAGCGACCAAGAAGAAAGGAATAAGAGAAAGGAAAAGTAAAAAGTGAGAAAGAGAGAGTAATAAGGAAAGAGAGTGAAAGAAGGAAAATAAAACTGCCCTTCATCTAAAAACCAGCCTCGTTCCCAGAAGCTACCTCAGTGATGCAAACTCGTCCTTTCTTTCCACCGCCTTCATTAGTACGGCGCAAACTTCTGTCTCTCCGGCTTCTTCATCCCGTTGGCTGAGGAGGAGATCTTGGCCGTGTAGGACGCCAGGGCCGCCGCTGCGTGAGCCTGAACCGGAATGGCCGCCGTCTGCATCGACCCCGGTAACATGGGAGCCCCGATAGCCGCCGCCGCTGCTGAGGCAGGAGGGGTGGAGAGTGCCAGGTAAGGGATGGATTTCATCCCCAGGAGGCTGGAGAGGGGGAGGGCGTAGGGAGCGCCCAGGATGGGAGCGTGGGGCAGTGCGGCACCCATCGCTGCCAGGGGGGAGGAGGAGGAGGACGAGGCGGAGGCAGGGGGGGCGGGCTGGGTGAAGCTCATGGTCAGGTCAACGGGAGACGGCATGGAGGAGGACTGGGCGGTGGATTTGGCGGTCTCTAAACTGGAGGAGGGGAGGGACGGGGGGGAGGGTTGGGAGGGAGGGAGGAAGAGGTTGGGAGAGGAGGTGGAGGGAAGGGAAGGGACGAAGGGTGGAGGGAGGGGAGGAGAGGGGTAAGGGAGAGGGAAGTTTGGATGGAGAAGGGTTAGAGGGTTAAATAAAAGACATGTTAAAAAAAAATCAAGAGTAAAAACAAAAAAAGGATATTTCGGAGAGTAAAAATGACAAAACTAAAATCATAAGACAGGTGTGTTTTGCTGGAGGTTGCAACAGATTATTGTAGGGGAGTTCGCTGTACGGATGGGGGGTGTGCTGTATAAGTTGGGGTGATGGCTTGGGAGGGGGCTTAGGGAGGAGGGAACAAAACCATTATAGATATATTAGGATGGAAGTTTTGTCAGAGATGATGCTGGTTCAAAAACAGAAAAAAGAAGCAGAAAAAACCTTTTTAAAAAAACCCAGTTAGAGAGCTTAAGTCCCACTCCAGGTCCAGGTCCAGGTCCTGGTTAGTATCTGTGCTGCTAGCTTTCAGTTCTTAATGTAGTTTGTATCTTTCATTATACTGGGGTTTTCATATTCTAAGCACAATAGATATTAATTACTGTACTGTAACATTTAGCATAATTTTAACTAAGATAAAATAAAATCATGTCGTTCAACAACTAGCCAGAGGCACACTATCAAAACCTCAAGGGAGCTGCAGCTGTTGAATGCTAACGACATCATTTTGTTTTATTTTGGTTAAAATTATAATGTTGTTAAATGTTACAAGCCAAAATAGTAGAAGATACACATTTAACTTTAATCTGACATAAAACTCTTTCTTTGTCTTTCAGCTTGTTTTTTAGAAAGACCAAAGTCTAGCGGAGGCTAACAAAACACAGGCTAGCTTGAAAAAGAAAGGAAGTGGAACTTTAGCTCTCTAAAATACCATTTCTTTAAATATTCTGTAGCAGCTACAAAGTCAATAACGTGTTCCTTCAGTTCATTTTAAAGAGGATAAGTTCTTCAAGCGTTCACTGTCTCGATTATACAGCAGAACACTTAAATACTTTTGGTACTAACATGCATCTGGATACATCATCTGGATGATGACAGGAGGAGGCAATGCTGCTGGATGGACTATTGTTCCTTTGCAGAGGAAGAACTCGTCTTTAGGGGCAGTTAGGTGAGCTTTGATTGGCCAAACTGTACAGATGTTATTACACCTGGCTGAGATTTGATCAGATGTGAGTCGGACCACCTCCAGATGTGGTCTGCGTGCATTTACAGCCAGCATGACTGTGTATTTCCTCATCCAGATAAGATATCCAGATGCAGATCACATCTTCCTTTCAGGTGTAAAAGGGGGCATTATAAACATTTCAGGGTATTGCCTTAAACAGCAGTATTGTAGTTCAGCAGCATTCTTCTTCTTCTGTAACACAGCTCTAATTCAGGCTAAACACAACATTTAAACAGGAAACGGTTAGGGCATTAAAAGTAACAAATATCTCACCTGCAAACTGTCACACTTTGCTATATTTAGATGCTGTATAAAGTAGTTAAACTGAAGCTGTTCTTTACTATGTGATGGTCAACAGATTAATACAGTTAACTCATGAGATAAAAAACACACATTCCAGTTTTATTTTCAGGTTTTTTTGGTGCATGTATGGATCAACGACCATCTAACAGGACACAAAAATGACCATATAACCATAAAATTACCTTCCAAGTTTATGCAACCGTTAAAATAATATCTTTATAGCCTGATATCTAGCTCTCTATTAGTGTTTGTCTGGGTTTAACAGGGGAAACTTGAACTACTGTGCCACAGTACTTCAAAGATTCTCTGGCAACCATCTTAAATGCATCAGCCAAATGAATTGAGCGTTGACTCGGATGGAAACATTCATTGTATCCACTCCTTCCCTTTCTCTCCACGCTGTGTCTGACAGCTTCCCTGATTGCACACGAAGGTCCAGAGGGAGCTTGCTCCAACGCATGAATAATCAGCAGCAGATAAAAGGGACTCACGTTCAGATCAGAGAGCTCATCCTTTTTATTTTATTTTGTCACTGACTAGACCACACAAAGCAAACGCACCACTCTGCATGAGAGCGGGAGACGTCGTGTGAATGCGTCGTAGAAAATGACTGAATTATTGTCAACATAACATAATGAACATGTGATTTTCTAGCTGGTGCAGATATGTGATTGAAACAGGTGATATGACGCCAAGCTACAGTAGGAAACAGATTGCATTGCACGTGTACCCTGTTGCCTATGCTGGAATAACATTTCGAGTCCCCAGCTGTTCTGTGTGTCGGTTAGTTTTTGGTAATTTAACTTGATTTTGGAAAACGCAGGATGTAAGTGCACGTGGGAGAAGTTTGCCTTCAAGGCTTTCTGGCAACACGTGGTTAACGCTGTGAAACGGTCGCAGTTTGGTTGGGTTTAGGCACCAATAGTATGTACTGTAGTTCAACGTTGACTTAATTTTTTTAACCCAAACCATGATCTTTTCCTGGAACCTAACAAAGTGCGACAGTAGTACTGCCAGAAAGCCTTTCTAACATGCTGATGTTGTGAAATGGTTGCAGTTTGGTTAGGTTTAGGAAAAGATCATGGTTTGACTTTGACTTTTGGTGTCACACCGGACAAAAGTCCTGTGTTGTTTGACCCGACCTCCTCTCTACACGGACTTTGTTGCTCTTTATAGGTCGCTGCCTAACAGTGAATGTAAATATGGGTCGTAATAAGCTGCTTCTGATTAGCGGTGTTGGACGTGAGGCTTGTGACACTTCAGGAACAAGTGGAGGCTGTAATGGAACTAAACTGGTTTTACAGTATTTGAACGTAAACTAAAATACTACAAACTGGTGACATCGTTTTATCAGTATGTGATAGTAATCTATGACTCAACACTGTACAGAAAATATTGAATTTGAAAGGTTTATCTTCACTGTTTAACACACGAGAAATAATTTGTGAAACGATTAATTGATGCTGCAGTATTTCACCTTTTTAAATGTAAATCTGCTACGATCCATATTACCAGGCAGCAGCAGCAGGATGTCCCACAGTGAAGACTTGATCATGTGCAGCGATCCACATGAATAGTGACTTAATGAAGTCCAGCTGTGTTTGAGGTAGGCAGGTTCACACTGAGCACGACAGGCCTCATTGCATTCGAGGTGAAGTCTGCAGATATTGTGACTTACAGATAATAATTAGCATCTTCTTGGTGATGCTGCAACTTTCAGAGCTTCCTGTTTGATCACAGAGAGCAGGCAGCTGCTTTGTAATGGATTCAAACTAAAAAGAAAGGCGCTAGAAGAATATTGCAAACACCAGAAAGAAGGAGGCCAAGTTATTTTACTCTACATCAGTCAGAGAATATAAGCGACTGATCCAGCAGCTCTCAATAAGTGCTTTACTGGTTGCTATGCCAACTCTGTTTCTAACCAGAGGGATAGTTGATGATCTTATTTACTCCTGTTTTTTTATTTGTGTTCACTCTTCTTAGGAGATTGTTTCATTTAGCGCACAGTCACTGGTGACAAACGGACGAATGACAGAAGCACACATGTAACACAGCTAGTTGTGACCACGTGATGACCAATAACAATAAAGGGCTATTGATTATGCAGCATGAATATTTTAGCATGTATTACACTAACTGTGAATTCATTAATTCCAGCGGTGGGAGAAGTACTCAGATCCTTTGCTTAAGTAAAAGTACCAGTACAACAACGTAAAAAAAATACTTCATTACAAGTAAAAGTCCTGCATTCAAAATCCTACTTTAGTAAAAGTATGCGAATGCATAAGTAGTATATTTCTAGTTTTAAATACTTTATATACTGTTATGTAGTTAAGTCCAGTGTTTCCCAGCCTAGGGTTCGGGCCCCTCCAAACGGTCACAAAATAAATCGGAGGGGTCATGAGATGATTTAATACTGTAGGAAAGAAGAAATAATTACGTTCTGCTACGCAAATTTGAATACATTTTAATGTAATGTGTTTAATAATTTAAATGAAACTGACAAGTCTCAGAAGTTTGGAGAAGAAATTTGTCTTTAACTGCTAACAAGGTCAGGGGTCACGAGCCAAAATGGTTCCAAACCACTAGTTTAATCTTTTTTATACTCCACATGTAGTGGAGTAAAAACTACAATATTTACCTCTGAAATGTACTGGAGTAGAAGTATAAAGTGTTATAAAACTGTTTTAAAACGATGACGCAGACACCCTTCACTTCCTGATTGGGTCTTATGAACCACGACGTGTCCTTCCCTGATTCGTCACGCCCCTATCACGTGACCCTTTCCCAGAATAAAACAAACGACATCAGCCTCGCCTAATTCAACATGGAGAACGAATTACAACACTTCCTGCAACTAACTAAGCAACCAACCGCAGAGCAGACAATCTGCTTCCTGTTTACATCGGCACATGCATGCCCAGTGCACGTGAATGGTCATGTGATGTGCGTTTTCAGGCGTGTAATATGGACGGAGATTATTTCTGAAACGGTGATCAAACGCTCGTGTGGACGGAGATCGTTTTCATTTTAAAATGAAATGTATTAGTGTGGATGGAGCCTCAGTTCCTGTCTACAGCACAACCATCTACCAAAGAGAAGATATTCTCACACTGTGATGACATTTCGTATTATTGTAGCCGCAGTTCTGAGGTCAGCCGGTGAGAGACCTGGCCAACAGAAGGAGTCTCATCTGTCTGTTGACTGATTAAAAACAAATATGATGGAAAAGAGCGGATTCGTCATGGATACTTCAGCGTCAGTCTCTCACCTTCGCTGACCTGACATTTCAGACCGAATGAGGCTGACCCATCTGTACATGTGCTTTACACCCTCTGTGTGTGTGTGTGTGTGTGTGTGTGTGTGTGTGTGTGTGTGATTCACCCAGCCTATTCTCCCTGCTGTCAGTGGCAGGAAGCGTGGTGAGTGAAATATCAATTTCATCCAGAGTCCAATCATGAATTTACATATTCACGGTCGTGGCAACTTGTATTAACGCTGCCTGGCAGTCTGTATCTGTGTCTCTCATATTAAACTAACTGGTTCTCTGCGTCAGATGTAGAGCTTCATTTCTTTGTAATTCTCATGTGATAAATCCTACAGATGTACTCTGTGAAGCATGCAAAAGAGTGCACTTGTGCTGTAATGTTGTTCCACTTCACCCACGATACAATAAAAAGTTAAATTCTCTTTGCTGCCGTTGCGTTAAAGACGCATTTAATTATACTTAAGGTCCGATTCATGCTTAAACAAAAATGAAATGTAATATTTTCCTTTCAACATGTACAGAAAAAGAGCAGATAAATCAGACATAACTTTTGGCAGATTTTACATAAAAATGAGCGAAAGCCGTGAATGAAACCTGCCCAGGTTCATTTTATCCAAATATAGTCACAAAAAAGTAAAAAGTAATTAAAAAATACTCCCTAAAACCTAAATAGCTGTAGCAGTGATTTTTTACAAACATAAGCAAAAACATTTCCTGGTTTGGCAGAATTATTACAAATCAATCAATCAATCAATCAATCAATCAATCGATTAATGGAGAAGATAATCAGCAAATGAATCTGTAATGAAAATAATTTAGATATAATAGTAGAACAGGCACAGGGGACTTTAACTACATTTTCCTGATTATACTTATACTTAAGTAACATTTTCAATGCAGGACTTTTACTTGTAACAGAGTATTTTTACAGTGTGGTATTAGTACTTTTACTGCAGTAAAGTATCTGAGTACTTCCTCCACCACTGACTATAAATAGCCACATTCCTGTGTTACATGTTGTGTTACATGAGTTGCATGTAATGACAGATGCTCTGATATTGTTGGAAACTATCGCAGATGCGACGCAATCGGTGATTTAAATTCTTTGTTTTATTTCGCTGACAGGTCTAAAGATGGCTGGAGCAGCAAGTATATTGATTTGTAAACAGCTGACAAGTCTACATCCATTTATATCTACATGCGCCCAGTTCCCCGATGATTAAGGTTTATAAAACACAGGGTCCGTACGAAGTCTTGAAAGTTTGGAAAATGCTTTATTTTAACCGATATTTTTTTAAGGTTTGGAATATGCTTGAATTCGAATATACTCCTTGAAAAATGCCTGATATTTTAACATAATCTGGTGTTTCATCATCGACACAATCACTCATGGAAACCAAACATCTGTTAATATTTGAAATGAAACGATCCCGTCGTCAGATTGGTTTGTTGTCTCCTGGAATTTATAGTAACAATTTAGATGTGATGATAGAGGCTTTGAGAGTCTGGAAAGGTTGGTTTAGGTACCTTGAAAGTACTTGAATTTTACTCTTAAATAGCTGTACGAACCCTGAAAACAGAAACCTGTGTACACGCTGCTTAATAAAAGTGTGCAGAGTTTTGTGCATCTGGGTCCAGGTGTAACTCGTCTCTAAGGGATTCAGTCTGTTTCACACAGTATTTTCTACTCAGTACTTTGCCTGATCTGTTTGTATTATTGCCATTAAAGTGTCCCTCTTTGTAACAAGGTGAGAATAAATAAATTCATAGTTATTTTAAGGTGATTTGGTCCTCTGACTTATTTGATCAGTCCGTGAAAAAGACCAACAGTGCTCATCAAACTATCGACTACATATAAGATGATTATAAGTATGAAGATTTGCACTGAAGCAGTAATAGACTCCGACACTCTTGAAACTTGTGTCCACAGTGGCTTTGAATCAGTCCGGTTATTTCTCAGTTATTCAGTGCATGAAATGATTGAACATAATGATTTGGGGAAGAAAGCTTGACAAGAGTTGTTTCATCTGTGATCTCAACTCTGTCGCTCATCTGGGTGTTCATTAAAAAAAAAACCTAGCAAGAAAGCAAAGGAGCAAAACTTCCATTCCTGGAGAAGCGAGTGAAGTTAGTGAAAGAGAAACCTCAGCCTGGTTTAAAATAAAAAAACTGTTTCTAAGTTCTGACCACAAAGTGAGTTGGTACTGTGGCAGGTTGAAGGCTGTAGGAGCGCCATTAATAGCAAAGTTAAATATTGACGGTAATTGTTGTACTTCCCTTTAGCTCAGATGCTTACCAGGAAGTGATTAGGTACTGAGCCAGGTTGATGGCTATCGGTGTGCCGGTGATGGTGACGTGGCGGTCACTGGTGCTGTCGATCTGACTGCCGATCTTGATCTGAGCCCCCGATACCTGCCGGATCTCATTGATCTTGGTGCCCTGGCGACCGATGATTGAGCCAATCAGCTGTGGGGAGGATGAGATGGAGAGGATTAGGATTAGAGGTGTTTGATGCAATGTATGACTGTGTTTTTATTTTAACATTCTTGCTTTGACATTCTTGTTGGCAATTTTCTTTTAACAGTCAGTAATCAGGCCTGTCTGTCTGTCTGTCTGTCTGTCTGTCTGTCTGTCTGCCCATGTAGCAATTAATGTGTCGCTATTTCTCCAAATGTTTGTGTATTATTCTTTGTGTATTTTATTTTTGTGTGTAATTCTTATTCAACATACTTGTCAAAATTGAATTAGCATACAAGACGACAAGTAGTCCACAGCCACGCTAGCAGCTCTGTGAGGCTGTACTTACTTTGAGTTAAATGCTAACGTCTGCATGCTAACATGCTCACAGTGACAGTCCTAACATGCTGATGTTTAGCAGGTATAATGTTTACCATGTTTACCATCTTTGTTTAGCTAATTAGCAGTAAACACAGAGTACAGCTGAGGCCGATGGGAATGATATTAGTTCTGCAGGTATTTCTGCAGGTGCAGGTGATTTCATCACAATCCATTAAATAGTTTAGATATTAGATATTTCACTCAAAAGCACAATTGTTAACCTCATGGTGGCGCTAGAGGAAATGTCAGATTACCGAAGTCATTAGGATTCATTGCTAACTGACAATTAGCAAGCTCGCAAACACTCTATTGAATAAAATGATGAACAATCCTGAGAACAAAATGCCAGCGGGAGTAAACAGCCCAGTACACAAAAAATAAAAACAAGCTCTATTGTGACTAGCATGTTCCCAGCTGGCTAGCATGTTAGCGGTTAGCTCACCAGCTACAGCACTTCACCAACTCGCCCCGTGAGAAGTCACTACAGCTACCAAAATGACCACAGTGCTGAATGAACTCCTCTTTGAAACATGTCACACTGAATATTACAAGCTTTATATTAGAGCCTGACATTTTTGGGGGATTCCCGCAGGATGGGAGTCAATTTCACTTTTCATCACGGGATGCGACAGGAAAAAAAGTCAACGGGAGCGGGTGGGGCAGGAATCATAATAACAATAGGTCCGTTTTTATATATAAATATGCAGTTCTAATATGAATTAACGCTATTTTCTTTATTTTGGACATAATGCTAGTCGTTCCTTTTTATTCTCTCCTGTCTGCTCTGGTGGCTGATGGCTGGTTGGTTGCAGCCACCTGACCAGTGCATGGTGTGTGCAGTGACTGTGGATTGATGACGCATGGTGTAGCCACCAAAATTCAAATGTCAACAGTGGAGTCGGAGTCAGATTTGGGGAAGTAGGCGTTGCAGCGCAGAGTGAAGGACAAATGATCCGAGCTTTTGGGCAAGTCTGAAGTTTTAAACAAGTTCCTAAGAGTCGAGAGTGACGGTGTTAAAACTTGTAACTTTGTAAAACCTGTAAAGTTGTACACCGCTGACTCGGGGACGAGTGGCCTTCAGAGACTCACGTGTAAAGAAACACAACACGGAAACGGGACGGAAGTATTTTTTTTTTTTTTGTGGGACAGGACTGAGAATCCACCCTCTACTTCATACGCCTTATTTTTTAGCTGATGAAAGGACTTCATTGTACCCTCCCCCCCTCTGAACCCCCACCTACATCTCTCTCTGTGTAGTTTATTTTCCATCCATCCATCCTTCTTGTTATCTGTTCGTGTCTGTCTAAGAATACGGAAAAGCAACAGGTGGTGAACTCTGACTCATCCGCCTGCCGTGAGCTCAGTGTGTGTGTGTGTGTGTGCGCGCGCGCGCTATACTGGGGTTTGTCATGCAGTAGGTGTCACAGTAACAATAGACAGGTAGTAACTTATCTTGGTGTCAGTTCAGACCATAAATATGTCTTGTTACCTTTTTTATCTAATAGGTAAATGCGCGTCGGCGGCCGGCAGGCTGGATCGTGTCTCCTGCGTGTCAAAGACACATTTAGAGCTGAACTGCATCAAAAAAACTGATGCAAATGTTCACAAATCAGACAGAAACAAAACAGAAGGATTAAAAATATGAGCGAGGAAATCTGAGGATTGAGATCAAACGAGACCAGGTGTCATTTTTCTCTGACAAAATATTAAATATTAAAGACACTGACACATGAAACTGCCTCTGTTATAATGGACAGAAAAACAGGTCCCATACGTTTAAAGCATTAAGTGTTCTGAGAGGAAGTGACAGGAGAGATAACGAGGGAGTAAATGTAATCCAATTAAAGAATAATAACAATGGTATGTTTTAATGACCCCCATAAGGGAAGTCTGGTGTAAAGAATCAGTGTACACACAGCTAATTAACCCTCGACATGGCTCATTAGCCTGGAATTTACACACACACACACACACACACACACACACACACACACACACACACACACACACACACACACACACAGAGTATTAAATAACTTTATCATTTACAGTTAATTATTTTTTTACTCGTAAAGAAAATTGAGACAATAATGTCATAATACTTCGCCTCAGAGGGTAGTGATTAATTTCAGGTTAATGACTTCTAATGACAGGAAATTTAATTCTCTTTTCACTTGTTGCCTTATAATTATTATATATAATTATTTCCTTTTTTCTGGTGATCACAGTAAAGTTATTTCTTGATTTCTATATAGAAACTTGTTTTCATGAGATCAAAACAAGCTGTTTCACGATCACAGGTAAACAAAGCCTGTTCGGTCAGGATACGGACATAATTACTTTGTGATCATGAGAAATGAAAACACGAGAAACAAACACGCACACGTCGTCTCTCGCCTTGGCAGGTCATGACACATATGATCCGAGGACGGCATGGAGACTAAACTGTCCAAAGAAACTTGAAATTTCTCCTCCATCAGGTGGGAAAAAACATCCCAGGCTTCAGTCTGTTATTGAGCATAATGCGGTTCACAATATCAAATGCACTAATGGCAAACTAACTTACACTGGCAGTAAACGAGCTATAACTCAACACCCTCACAAGGCCAGTTTGAGTGCAGTGTTACAGAGAAAAGGAAAAATCTGCATCTTAGTAAGGTGTCGCCTTCAGAGCAGCTTCACTGCTCCTTGGTGTTAAAGGGAAACTCCTATTTTATTATTATTATTATTTTTTTACATATTTTGGGGTCTAAATGACTAATGGGTACCAAAAGTTTTGTAATTGGTCCAGTAGATCGCCTCAGTCAGCATCCGCGAACGGGCTGCAACGGCTGCAACGTAATCCTTGTGATACAACTGCACCCGTGAAAAGTGCGTCTACTAAAAGTGCTTGTTTTTGCCACTGACTCTGGTTCAGTTTGTTATTCTAAGAGTCTGACAACATTATGGAAAGGATCCCTACAGAGACAGACCGATTGTTAAAGAGTAAGATCCTTTTTGTTTAACCAGAAACAGAAAGTCTCACTCTGAAATCTAACGAGAGGAGACCCAAATTTGGTAAAAATAGGGCCCAAGTTTAAAAATACCGGAATTACTCTTTTTGAGACTATCACTGTTTATTTGAACTTATATACGAACATGGGAAAAAATGTAGTATTGTTCTGTAATGTTTGAAATTCACACAACAGGCTGCAACTCCCAACAGGAAGTTCCTAAAATACACTCTGTCTGACCCATTACCTGTTGCCCTGTCAGTCAGTCAGACAGTAGTTTAATGTTGTCCGCTTCACTGATGCTAAATAGAGTTGCGAAGTGGACGGAGTTATTTCAGGCGCTCCTGGTTCCAGAAGTAAAAGTCATTTTCTCCACTAGACAATGTTCTATGACTGACGACGACTTCTTGTTCTTTGGCAATAAAGTCGAAGCTACACGCCTGTGCACATAAAAACTTTGGGGCAGAAGTTAACCACGACTCCCAAGGTGCATTTTGGCAACAAACATCTGATCACAGAGCTTAAACTTCTGTTACATGCTGTGCTAAGCTAACGATTTCAGTAAAGAGAAACCTGAAAACACAATCTGCAGCTTATATTAATTCACTTTTGATTTCTGGATTTGTTTTGGATGAATTCAGCATTTATACAGCGCTTGCCTCTCATTCATCCACACACACACACACACACACACACACACACACACACACAAACGGATGGCTGCGAGCTACCCAGCAACACACCGGCCTGACCATCGGGATCAATCTGGGGTTCGGTGTCTTGCTGAAGGACTCTGTGACATGTGGACCCGCTGTGCCCGCTGAGCTCCCTCGACTCTGTTTTAAATCATCTTTGAATGAAACTTCTGAGCTGCAAACGTTGACGCAGGAGACTTAACTCCATCAATCCTCTCTCCTCTCAGCCTTCTCACTTTCTCTTCCTCGCCGTTCTTTTTATCCGCCTATGACCCAGATCTTTCCTTCATTCAGACTGTTTTGCCTTTTCTCCTTCTGCATCCTAAATTCAGTATCTTTCATTGCATCCCTGCCACTGCCTCTCTCTCTTATAATCTTTCCTTTTCTCTCTTCTCTCTCTCTGTGCACCACAACCATTCCTTTCCTGCAAGTCATTTGGCCAACAAGCAGGGCTCGGATAATCTAAGTGTGTGTGTGTGTGTGTGTGTGTGTGTGTGTGGTAGCCATAATGACACTGCGGGAGACACAGAAGACAAAGCGCCAGCTGACAACAACCAGGTCAGGACCGTTTGTGTAAAATCCACCTTTAGCCGCCATTCGACCTCACAACAAACGGCCTCATCGAATCATAAACTGCCTCCTGTGAGTCACAGTCACACTGACACACTGTCGGACAAAAAAATACTCATGTCTCCGGTCCTGGACCATCATCACAGGTGTGTTAACAGCTTCACCTACTTGCCAAATACTTCACCAGGATTTTTAAGCTCATCTGTATGGACATAATTATAGTAAATGTACAAAAACTGATGTAAGCTAAGAAAGTAAAACCGACATTTACAGCTTTTTTGTCTCATTATTTATGCAATATATCGGTACAGTATAAAGACACAAAGCGTATAAAACAAAGGTCTCCTAATATTTTGCTTAATATTATCTTTATGTATCTTTTGCATGTCTGTCCATCAACCCCGTCTCCTAGAAATTACGTGCTAATTTGTGTATTCTGGAGGAAAACGCAACGCAAATCAGAGATTAGTTTGTTATCAACAAATTAATGAGTTAATTTTGTTCATAAGGACCAGGGCTATCGATATGTTGATTGAGTTGTGGAAGCATCACTTAAACTTTCAGACGTCATGACTTAACCCACTTTTTACCACGAGAGCAGAACCTGCAGCGGCTCACTGGGAAAACACGCTTTGGCTTTTACACTTTCTATCAAGGTTGACTGCTCTGGAGATAGGAGGTTTTCGCAGGTTGCTGTACAGTGTCGTGTGTGCGCCCCCCCCCCCCGAGCGGCTTTATGTAAGTGCTGTTGAGTAAAAGAGGAGGGGAGGAAGGGGACGGGCCGAGGGCTATTTTTGGGGCGATTCCCTGCTGCCCTTGTAATTTGGAAAAGGTTTACTGAAGGAGAGAGAGAGAGTGTCAGACAGGGTTGTTGTTAAATCTCTAACTGTGAGCTATAGGATGTCATTAAGCTGCTCTGCGATGACTCACTCACACACACACACACACACACACACACACAAAAACAAACGTATTACACACTTCCATGCACAGGGTCTTAAGCCCTCTCTGCTGTCTGCTATTGTGTCTGAGTCCCCTTGTTGTTCTCTCAGGCCTGCCATACAATATGTGCATGTGTGAGCAGGATTGTATGTTTAGTGTGTGTGTGTGTGTGTGTGTGTGTGTGTGTGTGTGTGTGTGTGTGTGAGTGAAAACAAAAACATGAATGGAAGCTCGGGGGCCTTGAAGCTGACGCCTGAGAGGCGACGGCACCTGCAGAGGTGTTGATTATCTTGTCAGAGTTTCCGGTGGAGACTTGACCCCGTCCTCGTCTGTCTGCTCCCTTATTGAGCTACAGACAGCTCATCCATAAAGACCCAATGTAAAGAAATGTTAACCGAATGTGACTGCATAACTTCCTGGAGAGAAATCATCAAAAGTCTACCGTTAGATACTGAAGGATGAATGAGAAAGTGGCTGAGCATCTACGTCCCGCTGCAAGAGGACACTAATGTCAATAACTAATAAGTAAATACATTAAACAAGGTCCTCTTGTGATGAGCACACTCAGAAAAGACTTCATTTACTAGAAATAATGCAGATTCAAGCGTCCGTGAAGTGATGTCAGAAAGGGCAATGTTTCTATTGGCCGTTTAATTTCATAGTAACAACAACAAACAGCAGGAAGTGGCTGACTCACTGACGGTAAGTTAAGGTAATGTGTGTGATTATCAAACTTATCAAACATGTGTGGGTGTGTGTTTGTCCTCCTGCTGTATTTAGCCCAGTGTTTTGACTGCAGGAAACAAGCTCTTAGCAACCACTGTGACTGACTGACTGACACTCATTGATGGATGGATGGAGAGAGGAGGAGTGGAGGAGTGGAAGAGTCAAGTGAGGCAGAAAGGGGGAGTATTTACAGCATATACATATACACGTGTGTGTGTGTATATATCCTCTCAGTGTTAATGGGAAACACAAACTCGCTCACTGCGCCCATGTTCCCTATATTTGTAGTTTGTCAGTGAGCCAAATCTAAAGCGCTCTTTGTTTTTTATTAAACTGTCATGATCCGTGCCGCGCTGACGCTCAGACTCAGTCGTTGCTGCTGTCAGCAGCCTGTAAACCAGGAAGGAGTGGTAACTGTAAAGGCTGACTGGGAGCAAACACACGTCTGAATATATCATTAACCAGGTTTATATATACACATTATTTTTCAACAGAACATTTCCTCATTATGTTAATAGAAAATGTAATCTGGGTGACGTTACCTTTCCTTTAAAAACGTATTTACTGTTGTAAATTAGCTGGATATAAATGTCATTTTTAGGAGACAGGGTTTGGCCAGCGACGTTACCTCAACACTTAAATTATCATCATTACCACCATCACCATCTGTAACATCTGTTGCTTTCCAACATCGTGTTTTAATGTTTAATAATCCGTCTGCTTGTGCGCGTTGACAGACGACAGACACACACACACACACACACACTATAGTAAAGGTAGAAATTGTATTTGTATTTCATGACATTTTCTAACTGTCTTATCCACATCAGCAACCGCCATCGCTTCTGCTGACACTGTTCAAATGCTTTGCTGGGCCAACATCCAATGGGAAGCCTCGCATGGGCAAAGTCACGCACAACAGTTCGGACCAGTCATGATGACGTTTGAGAGATCTGCAGCTGTTGTTTGGAGCAGTCAAAACTGAATTACAGATATCTGCAATTGTCATTTTCGGATGTGTGACGAGTCGAGTGTCGTTTTGTGACTAGAATAAAAATTCTGACTAGTCACAATGTAATTACGGCTAGTCAAAGTGACATTGTTATTATCTGTAATGTTAATTCTGGATAGTCAAACTTAAATAATAAATGTTAAAACGGCTTGCCATAAAACCCTGACTGAATGAGTTACTGCCTGTGATGGAGGGAGGAGGAGGAGGAGGAAGAGGAGGGAGACGCGCTGTCCAAAGGCTGTTTCATGAACAAAAGGTCGCTGCTTTGACCTCAACACGTCCATCAAATGTCATTCGTCCTTGAGCGTAACACTGAACTGTTAACTGTCCGCTTCGCTGCCCATGTGTCGACCCGTCAGCTGCTCTTCAGTGCAGCTTGTTTAGAAAAAGGAGCAAAGTGTGTCATATTTAATATGTGCACATATGACTTTGGTTTGTTTTGTAATAATATACATCCGGAAAACTGCTGCGAGACACTTGTACAGCAGGTCAGAATGATTTAATTTCAGGTGTACATCTGCTTCTACGGAAGATTTAAAACACCTAAATAAAAACAAATCAAACAAAAAGTGAAATACAATAAAATTGTTATATGTATTTCCCTTATGCATTTACAAGTGAAAAACATGTTAAATGACAATTATTTATCTTTTTATCTTGTCTGAATTAATTGTTTTTCATTATGAATTTTCCATTAAAATCAAATCAAACAATAGTCTAATCAGAGCTTGGGGGCGGGGCCATGATGCCATAGGCCATAGGCCCCCCACCCTATCACACGTTAAAACAGTTTCCTGTGGCCAGCTGGAGGGACACTACTGACTAAAGTTCCCATGAAACAGCTAGCAGAGTGCTATTTGATTCCACATATTTCCACGTATTTCCTGTAAAAACAGAAAGCTAAGGAGGGACTGGTCACGGATATTGATTGGCGTTTACAGTATCCAATAGCGGTGAATGTGCACTAGACTTCTGAGCCCGGCTCCGGTACTGGTGCCCATTCTGGTGCCGCTAAAACCACTTAAACATCGATTCTGATTTCATGGGGCTGTACAAACAGACAGCTAAGCTAATTCATGCTAACAGATGTCCTGCAGACTTAAAGGTGGCTGTAAAAAGTCAGTGTTTTGCTAAAGAAGGGAGACTCATCTGAAAACAGAGCTGAGTGACGGATTTGTATTCGGGTATATCTTCAGGACTTACGTCGTTTGGAATGAGGAGCTCCTGAGACGTGGTTTGGGAATTGGCGTCCACCCCTCCTGAAAGAGAGAGAGAGAGAGATTTTATTCATTTTTTATTGTCCTCCAACATAGAAGCACACATACAGAACATACAAGTGACTGAATTTAAGATTTGAAGATTTCATGCTGCTGCTGACGAGTTGGAAACAAGAAAAAATGGAGGACGAAGTGAACCGAGAGGCAGAGAGGCGACACGAAATCAATAAAGAGGCATCAGAAAATTTAAAAGTAGAGAAGCTCTCAAAATAATAAAAGACCCGACAGTGAATCGACATATTCTAACACTCAAATGATTTTTTTATTTCACTCTTTCTAAAGCAGCATGATCTTTAAGTTTCTTTTATTCTCTTTCTGTCCTCCCTCCCTTTCTCTCTTTTCCTTCTTTTCTCCCTTCCTTTCTTTCTGTTCCTCCTTCCTTCCTTTCCTTCTTTCCCTTCACTCCTCTCCACAGGGAGTGGTCTGGTCACAGTGAGCTAAACCAACAGCTCCTCTAATGTGTGTGTGTGTGTGTTTGCAGCACCAGGACTGATGAGTTTTGTACCTGCGACATAATGGAATAATCAGCCACCCATATCCCCACATGATAATTTGCTCTTCTGTCTCGGCCGTGCTGCACGCGTGGTTTGAATTTGTTTGAAGAATTATGTGACAAAGTGAAAGACTGCGTCTCTTTAACAGACCCGACCAACACAAGCTTTCCTTCACATGGTCCAACTCTGCATCTACAGAAACCCTCAGCACCTGAGCAGTGCTGGAAGTACTCAGATACTTCGGTAAAAGTAGTATTACCACAGTGTGGAAATACTTTCACACGTTAAAGTCCTGCATTCAAAATGTTACTTAAGTAAAAGCACAAAAGTATCAGCATCAAAATATACTAAAGTAAAAGTACTCACGACATCTTTCAGAATAACATACTGTATATTACATAATTGTACATGTGGAGCTCATTTTACTGCTGCTGGGTAGCTTGTGAATTCCCCCCAGGGATCAATAAAGTCTTAATACATCATCATTTATTAGTTTTTTTAGATTATATTTTGTATTATTAATCTGAATCTGCAAAGTAACTAAAGTTATCAAATAAATGTAGTGGAGTTAAAAGTACAATATTTGCCTCTGAAATGTGGTGGAGTAGAAGTATAAAGTAACAGAAAATACAAAGTACATGTACCTCCAAATTGTACTGACGTACTTGAGTAAATGTACTTAGTTACTTTACTGTCGTCTCTGAAGAGGAGCAGGTAACACGAGGAGTTCTCCTTTCAGATCGGTTAGTATCAGTTTCTGAGTTTTAATGATTAACGAGCAAAACGAGGAATTAAGATCATTTGTCTTTAATTCTTTTGTAAATGTGGCTGCATGTTGTGAGATGTCTCACTGTTCTGTGTGTTGCACATGCAGTCTTTGATTTGTACAAAAAGCCTATGAAAACCAACCGTCTGCATTGTTACACCTTTGATTTCCTCCTTTTAGCCAATTAGCCGAGCCACTTCTCCGGAGCAGCATGGAGCTAAGTGACGCAGCCAAACGTCCACAGTCAGCATGCTGAGCCCAGCTGGACGCTCAGGATCAAAGCTGACACACAGGGAGTTTAATGCACAACTAAAATAAAATTATATAACATTTATTGTCTCATTATGTACTTGAGAAGTCGCTTACAGACTGAGAGGCTGATGGGAATAACACAAAGGAAATGCATTTTAAAAAGCTACATTCAGAGCATGTCTGATAAAATTAATAGATTTTTACAACCATCTTCTGTGTTTTGATGCAGCGAGTGATGAAACTTGAGGTAATGACGTTCTGCTGTCTGAAGTGGAAATAAGGTTTTTGAATAAAACGTTTTCTTTTTTTTATTTTTTGGTTGAAACAAAGTCTCATTTTTCAGTCTTTTTTTTTGTGCATCAGAGGAGTCGAGGAGAAAAAAATACTGAAGAACTGTGACAACAAAGTGACTTCAGAGTCAGATGTTTCCACTGCATCTCACACACACACACACACACACACACAGACTTAATTTGTCATGTGCTTAATTTGGTTCGTGTGTTTTCTTATTTATAGATATTTTTTGTTTTTATAAACACTCAACATTATTACTGATGTCTTTTCTTCACCTACAACTATGAGCAGCGGTGGAAAGTAAAGTACAAGTACTGTCCTTAAGTATAATTTTGAGGTACTTGTACTTGAGTATTTCCATTTTCTGCCACTTTAAACTTTTTACTGCACTATATGTATTTGACAACATTAGTTACTTTGCAGATTTAGATTATTAATACTAAATATAATAAAACTAATAAATTATGTATTATTACAGGTGAAGCTACCCATTAATATATTAAGTGACCAGCCGCATCATTAAAGTGACATTAATGCATCAATTATAATCCATCCATAATCAATATACTGTATATGATTCTGAAATGAATCATTCTGCATAATGAGTACTTGTACTTTTGGTAAGTTTATTTCGATGCTGATACTTTTGTACTTTTACTTAAGTAAGAGTTTGAATGCAGGACTTTTACTTGTAACAGAGTATTTTTACACTGTAGTAATACTACTTTTACTGAAGTAAAAGATCGGAGTACTTCGAGTAGAAGTAATTTATATTTTACTCTCCTGCAGTTATTCAGCTCGACTGATGACTCGATTCATCGACGCACAAATATCACAAAAATCTTTCCAGATTTCCAGACTCTTTTTCTTCTGTCTCTTCAGTGTGTGTGTGTGTGTGTGTGTGTGTGTGTGTGTGTGTGTGTGTGTGTGTACATACCAGGTAGGACTTGTGTAGCTGACTGGCTCATGGGGGCCAGGCCCTGTTGCTGCATCGACAACTGGTGGAGCTTCGCCAGCTGAGAGAGGAACAGAGACCGACGGAGAAGTCAAATATAAATGACAACAAAATCACTGAGTCACAGAAACCATCATCCAGACAGTAAACCAGTCCGTCAGCCATTTTCTTTGTTACCTCTGAATGTGGAATGCCGTAGTGACTCTGAACTGCGTATGTCTGAAACAGAGGCAGAAAGAAAAACTGTGTCACTAAAGTCAAGGTCTCCATGAGTCCATACAGCACGTCCCTGCACCTGAAGACATCTTTTCAATTATGATACAGTGTCAGCCCCGTGTTTCGGCTCTCAGGCTGCAAACAGCCTCCCTCTGATTGGTGGAGGATGTGCCTGCAGTGTGAGAGGAGGACTGCAGACACTACTCAGGGCTGCAAAAATACTGCAAACCTCTGCACATAAAACATTTCATCTATATTATTATTTATAGTCTGTATTCCAAAAACATGCAAGAATTAAACATTAAGTCCATGAAAACTACATGTGATTTTAAGTGGTGTTAGTGTATTAATAATAAATCTTTTTTATTAAACAACCATTCATTTGGAAAGCCTGATAACCAAAGCCAGGTTGATGTATAATTTTAATTTATTTATCTTGTTCTGTTGAAGCTCTGACTTCATGTGAAACTAAACCTGCCGTACGCCCTCGCCTGTACCTGCGTCACACGTCGTTTTATTCTCCTAGATTTTTAATATAGATCCTGGAGTGTGATCGCTCTGGAGCTCGCAGTTTGATGAAAAATGATGACACTTTCCAAGATCTTTGGAGCTCATAACACAAAGTCCATATAGCAACAAAAAGATCACAGGAAGCCTGTGAGTGAAAGGTTTATCGCTGCACGAGCTAAAAGACCACGGCATATTTTTGTGTCATAATATCGTCAGGTTTAATGTTTCCCAACGCTCCACTTGGCTGAGAGACACTAGAGGAGTTACTAAAAAGACTACAGTAAAGCGACTTTCACTCCATCATCACTGAATCTCCTGTGACTTCTCGCTGTTTATCTCTCCAAGATCATGATTTAAAGTTTTTAACAGGCCATCCCAAATCCCAGACCGAACTTCAAAGAGAATGCACACTTCCATAGGCAATGCAAGAGACAGGCTGAGGGCTGTGTGTGTGTGTGTGTGTGTGTGTGTGTGTGTGTGTAGGGAGGGGGACAAAGTTGGTGTGCATGCAAAAGACTTTGTGCATTAGAGAGATATTTGGTGCATGTGTGTGTCTCCCTGAGGTTCAGCGCACCTTATATAACAGATTTCAGAGCTGTTATCCTTGACGCAGACTGCACTGCCGCTGAACTTTTGACTCCTGTTGCTAACTCAGGGGTTTGCAGAAAAAGGCTGTCTGCTGAAAAGAAGAAAAAAAGGCGCTACAAGAGTAATTGACCTGGCTGTGCTCGACCTCCTTCATATTGTAATGCGTCTCCTTGATCTGCAGATATGCTGGTAAATATTTATACACGCTGGCAAACCTGAAAGTCTACATTGCATGCCTGAATCCAAATGGTCCATGCAGGCCTGACACACACACACACACACACACACACACACACACACACACACAAAAAAGCCATATACTCATAAATATTCATTGGTGGCTTAATGCAGCACATATCAGAGATGCAGCAGCAGCTCCAGCACCGTCTCCGGGCAGGAAGTCACTTCTGACCGGACAAACAGTCTCAGAGCGACGCATTTCTGGTCTAACTTTTATAAACTTCAGGAAATGACTCCTATCTGTGCTGATATTCAGGAGCGGAGTCAGGAGATTCTGTGAGAGGAGAGATGTTTTGGGAACTCTTTGGGGGGGAGGTTATAAAAAGATGAAAACACATGCTGTCTCTGCAGAAACTGATGCCGTCATGATTCTGTCAGAAATCAAACTCAGAGGAACCGTAGACGAGACGTACGAGTGATCAGTGAGGCCAAAATAAAGCTTTTATATTGGACACAATCATGTCCCCGTCTGGATGTCACATCAACTTAGTCACAACAGGTAATGTGGGGTCTTACTGTATATTTTAATTATTTATTTATTTTAAACAGGGACGTTTCTTCAGGGTTCGTACAAAGTCTTGAAAGTTTGGAAAATGTTTCAATTTAACCATTATGTTTTCAAGGTTAGGAATATGCTTGAATTTGAATAATGATTTTCAACATAATCTGGTGTTTAATCATCGACACAATCTCTCATGGAAACCAAAAATCTTTAACATTTGAAATGAAATGATCCCGGCGTCATATTTGTCTCCTGGAATTTAGAGTAGCAATTTAGATGTGATGATAAAGACTTTGAGAGTTTGGATTTAGGTTTAGGTACCTTGAAAATGCTTGAATACATACATGTATACACACACATGTATATATACTGTACATATATTTGTTTACACAACTAACATTCGCTGCAGCTAAACTTGAACTTGATCTACACACAGTATTTACACATTTTCTTCATCACATCTAAACTTCATTTTAGTTTTATTTTGATCCACTAATTTACCTTCGTTTAGACAAAGAGTTTTACCTACTACTTGGTTAATAATAAACTCTTAAACTTTCACTCACTGGGTTGTTTACTGTCAGTCTCTCTCAGATGTACTTCATGTCTGCCAGCGTTTAAATGTGTGCAGCTGATATCATCATTAAGAAATCCTCACAGCTTTAATCTTGAAATGTTAAATCCCAGAAATGTCTCAGAGAGAGCTGCAGATGAATCTGTCAACAGGAAGCAAATGAGTGATTTTACCAGAAAGTACACGCAGACAGACAAATCCTCATCCCTCCATTACCCCCCCCCCCCCATGACTGCAGCCTAAATAATGAATAAAAATCATTAATTGCCTGGCACAGCCACTTAACTATCCTTCTGCCACTGCCACTCTCCCCTCCATGTCTTTCTCCTCTACTCCTACTTTTTCTCCTCTCTTCCTCCCTTCATCCATCTTCCCCTCAATCCTCCTCTTCTCACACTCCCCATCGTCTTCTTTCCTTCAGGTGACATAATGAAGCCTGTGGTGGCCATATTGGAGACACTCTTTGGGAAACACTGAGAGTAGCTGTTTTTAAGCCTTCTGAGAAAACTGATTTTTGTGCCATTTTTAACCAGAAATGATCATCTCGCTGTCTGATAAAAAGATCAAGCTTTAGCTTGGCAGCATGTCTTGACATGTCTTCTATACAAAACGTGCAAGAGCAAATAGCTTGTACGAGCTAGAGCAAATGATGACAAGCATTATGTAAAGCTTTACACGCTAGCTAGCTCGGAGACTGTCCCATCAAGAAAAACTACAAATCAGTTGTGTAGGCCCCAAAACTACATATGTTAACGTTCAAGTGACAACGCCCTCTAGTGGCGCCCGGCAGTAGTTATGACGGGAACAAAGGAGGAAGTCGGGTGACACTGACTACGTTTACATGCACTAAATATTCCGGTTTTTGCCCTTTTTCCAAAAAAGACAGTATTCCTGCTGAGCTGTTTACAGGCTGATGAAGATGAATCTTCCTCTAATATTCCCGTTTCCATGCAGCCTTGTTGGACCGTGTGAACTCAGCCTCCCTCTTTCATTCGTTCCTTCTTGAAAAGGTCGGCGTTGTTATATTTGCTCATATCCAGAAACCTGCTGATCTCCAAGTCTTTCATCATGTTTAACAGTAGCTGTGTTTCTCCTTGTCTTTTCTTCTGTGCCTGCATCTCTACCCCAGCCCTGCAAACTGTTGGCTGGTTGGTTTGTTTCCAGCACAGAGCTGACCGGAAACAGGAAGAGGCCGTGAACGAGCTGCATACATGTCCACAGAACGCTGCTAAAACCTGAATAACATCGGCATATCACGTCTTAATCTGAAAATGCTGCATTCGGAATAAGGCCGAATTTAGAATATCCAAACATAACATGCTGTTTACATGATCCGTACCAAATTCAAAATATTGTCATATTCGGAATAATAGTGGAAAATGTGTGTGCATGTAAGCGTAGTCAGGAGGACAGGCTTCCTGTTTCCTACCAACAGTCAACGCTGGTTTCTTTTAACCACGAGTTTAACCAAGTGTTTCATTATTGTAACCCTGACAACGAACCTAACCTTAACAAAGTCGTTTTTTGTGCCTAAATCTAACCAAACCTTTACCGTGGCGCTGTCACATGATAAAACAGATTCATTTAACAGGTTTGGAAGGAACAGACACAAGATGCCGTCCTGCTGATGAGGGTGTGATAAGTCGGTGTAAAGGGCAGTTACAAATGACGGAGTTTGTCATTCAATTAAACTTCTTTGCCAGTTTTTTCTATTTAAATTTCATTGGATGTGCATTGTTGTGGTCAGTGTTTTGGGGTCAATTAAGTTGGACTGAAGATCCAGCAGTGCAGGTCGCTCTGGTTCAAACAGCTGCTCAGGAATGCACAAAGGACTTATTACTATGTGTGCACCCATATTGTTTTGCAGTGGAGACAGTTTGTGGAGTCGCAGCAGCTTAAATTTGGAACTTAAACAACCTCATGGAACAGTTTGCTAACATGTTAACACAATCATAGCCATGTGCACCACATCTCAGATATTTCTTTTCCTAAACCAGCTGTTAGAGCCAAGTGTCCGCCCAAAGATAGCAGCAGATCTGACACAACTGGAGAGCTTTTCCAATCTTCTCTTCCCTTATTCCTCCCCCGGTCTCTCCCTGTCACTTCCTCCCTCCCTCTCTCCTCCCATCAGTCCCATAGAGCCTCCATTAGCTAGTGTTACTGCTGTTTTAACTGACACTCCCAAGGCCCTGCGCCTGACAAACAGGGTTGCACGTGCACACACACACACACACACCACTTGGCTAAAGTTGGCTCTGGAGCACGCCGAGCTGTCAGCGTGATGGAGTAAAGTGCTCTTCTGTTCTAGTTTGTACACGTCTGCGCTCTCATTCGTCAGCCTGTCTGCAAGTCACTCTGTCAGTCTGTCTGCTCTGTCCAGCCGTGTGTCTCTTAAGACACTTAATCTGCATTTAAGTCAGTCAGGTACTTGGTGTTAACCTTTGTGTGTGAGTCTGAATCTGCTTCCAGGTCAGTTTGTTTAGTTTCCCTGTTTCAGCTTTGGTCTCTTAATTAGTGAGTCAGTCAGTCACTTTAGCTTTGCCTGCAAGGTAAAGTAAATTCAGCCAGTGGAGGGCATTTAACACAGAGATCAGTCAATGTCATAGTGACATCCAGACATGCAACCAAAGGGATTTTGATTATTGTAATATCATCATGAAGCTTAAAATGTCCTCGTCCTAAATCAGGATCAGAAGCCGGTTTATTGCCCAGTGAGCCCAACGGTCAAAATACAAGAAAAGAAAACGTACCTACGTAAGAAAGTACTGGAAAAAAATTAAAATATGTAAAAAATATATATTCTAAAATGAAGAGCTGTGCAGTGTTTAGAATGAAGACGATGAAATGTGTAAAACTATGTGCAAAAGAAAAAAGACGATGTGTGAAAATAAAAACAGAGATTTGCAAAAATGTGCGACAAATTGGAGGAGAGTTATGAGACTCATTTCCAGGTTGATTTGAGTATTTTTGAGGAACCACCTGTCTGGTCAAAACATCCCCATTAAAAGTGACGTTCTTTGTCTAAAACATTCCCCAAATACTGTCAGATTATATTCATAAATAAATCTCTATTGAGATATTTGCGATATCTGATTCTGACTATAAAGGCAGCTGGTTCAGACAAGAAGAGAGATTTTCCAATAAGATAATTTATCAAAGGATTAGAGAAATAAAGCTCAGATTAAATATAAATATATCTTATTACATATTAGACCAAATCTTGGCTTTAGGATTTTGCTGAACTTTCTTTCATTATTGCTTCCGTTCCATTAATGTAGACGTTATTTATTTTTACTTAGAGTCTCATCTTTTTATATTTTATCTTAAATTCTGTGTAATTTAGTTGCTTCTGTATTTCAGTAATGAGCTTTCTTGAACTTTAACACAAGACAGTGCAGTTCAAAGTTGCTGTGCTGCATCTATTCAGGTTGATATGATTGATCGCCTTCAACAGTAACATCCTGCGTTCACACCCCGTCTCAACGCTTAATAACATTTCGTGACCTTGATCTTTCCATAACCTCAGCCACGTGGTTCTACTTCCCTATAAACTATAATTTAGAGTCTCGAGCAGATCATAAAAATAGTCGAAATAAACATTTCTGTCTGGTAAATTGACGTTAAATTTAAACGAGGCAGAAATACGTTTCAAAATAGAATTAATGCAAATAGAATATGTTCAACCAGTAGATCTTTCAGTCAAGTCAAAGAAACATTTAATCAATGATCCTGCAGTCAGTTTGTCCTTTCGTCACTAAAGTCCTCTACTTGTGTTTCCCCCGGGCTGTCAATCACGTTCATTCCCAGTTTAGCCTTGCTGCGATGGGGCTAATATTAGCTACCAGTGACAAACCACCACGCCGTCATTTTCAAAGATAAAAGTAGAAGACAGGCAAAACAAAATGTTACAGTGGAGAGCAAAGACATTTTATATGAGGCCGTAAAACGCTGCAGTAGCACGCCGTCAGCTGATCACCGAGAGGCTGCAGGCAGATGAAAAGTGTTAAAACGTATAGCGAGCCCCGACGCTCCACTGACATGAAATACATGTGTAAGCAATGATTGTGTGTTGAAGGACACTTAGCTAATGACGGTGACGCAGAAGCTGTTGGAAACTGACCTCAGACCATTCAGTTATGGATGGTCTAATCCAAACACCCTGCCTTGCCCTTGACATGAAAGCTGTTTGAGCAGCAGTGTTTGCAGAGTTCTCTATTCATCTCATAGGAAAAGTCAGTTTCATTAAATCTATCTCCACAATCTAGTTTGAAGTGCTGAGATTATTTATAAAATTATAAATGCAGTTATAAATTAGAAATTCTTAAAAAGAACAAAAGACAAGCAGGTTGTCAAAGTCAACGTCACATTTTTCAAAGACTGATATCTTACTTTTGAATGAAACTCTTAGAATAACATTTAGAAATGTGTTTCTCCAGAGGGGAAAAAAAAGAGTAGCTTTACCATAACTGCATGAACCTGACCTACACTGTGGTGCTCTGCCAGCAGCACCCAGACGATTCATCATCACGCCGTCCTAAAACAGCTCCAGCAAAACCCGGAGAGATTAATGGCAAAAATCTGCCTGTTTTCTTGGTGCAGGTGCAATTGAGAAAAAGAGTAAATACACCCTCAAACTCAGCCTTCCCTCTCAGCAGATTCAAAAAAACGCATCAAAGGGACCGGGTGGTGGGTGGAGGGGTGAACATCTGTTAGTGTGAGACCTCGCGGAGGTGAGGGGACATTGATCACCAAACACAGAAGCATGGATAGCGACGTGCATCCCTGCTGTGCTGGTAGTCGGAGCTCAGCAGCCGAGAGCAGCTACTGAACGGAAAGACAGGAAGTCCAGTGGAGCTTTGGCCGTCAGTAGATCCTCTGTGTGGGTACATGTTGTAGCTAAGCTAGCAACTCTACTATTACCCCTTTTCCACCAACATGGAACAGGTTCCGTTCCAGTTTGCGGAAATAATTTTAAACCGTTTGGACCAAAAATAAACTGGTTTGGAACCTGAAAAGTTGGTTCCCAGCTGGAACTAAAAAATAGCAGGTTTTCCTCGACCTGAAGTGCAAACCGTGACGACATCAGTGGGCGTGTCCTATTCTACAGGTTGGAAAGAGAGGACAGAGAAGGCAACAATGGTCTCTGGTTACTATGGTAACAGTCTTCTACGTCTTCTGATCATTAATAGTTGGTCCAAAAACAAATATCTGTAATAACAGAACAAAAGCTCGCAGGTAATCAATGCGATCCGCCATCTTGCTCCTACTGTTTACTTCTGTTGTGCGCCCTCCGCTGATGACGCATCCTTGATCACAATGGTTCCACTCAAAACTGGTGGAAACGCGGGCTGGTTCTCTAGAGAGCACCAAGGTTCCAAGAGTCCTGAATGGAACTGGTTCAAGAACCAGAGCTGATCTGGACGAAAGAACAAATGAGAGGCTCTCCTGGTGTGTGTGTCTTTGGGAAGTGGCAGTTTGTAGTCATTGTCATTGTGTGATGTAATTTCTCCGCCTGCGCTTGTGAAGCTAACGTTATCGGCGGCTACGTTACCATTTTTATCAGTAAGTGTTCTGTTTTACTTGGTGCCGAAATGGTGACGAAAGTTGGGGGTACAATGAACAAAATATACCTTAGAGTCTTGGCTAGCTTTGCAGAAAAAGCAGTTTTTGTACATTGTTGGAAAGATCAGCTGTATTGACATCATCTGCTTATGTGCACAGCTCCTCTTTAGTTCCTCTTTAACCATCACAAAGCAGCCCTGCAGCTTACCGTCAAAGTAATATAAGCTTTAAAATAATAATACTGTGCTACGACAATCACTACTTTTGATTGATCCCCACTTGCTGTACTTTACAGGAATCATTAGCATTGTGTGCAGACATGTTCAAGACTGAGCACATTGTGCTGGGTGGTAGCTCCCTCTTGTATCTCAGATTTGAGCACACAAAATTGACCAATTCGTCCTTGCAATTATAGTCAACGCCCTGTATGGCTGTTTTAAAAAGAAGATGTGAATCTACTGCATTTTCATTTGGTCTTCAGGCTGCTTTCAGACCAGTCAGACACCACATGAAAAACTGGTTTTAATCCTTAACAGATGTGTTTCCTGGTAGGTTGAGGTATCGAGTGTGAGACGCTGACTTAAAACTCACCAGGCAGAATAAAACGGATGTGACTGAAGATATTCTACAACCTCTGCTTCTCTGTTTTCAGCCTCACTTTTTTTTCATATTTCCCTCTCCTTCTCTTCCTCTACACCTATTTTTTCTGTCAGGCCGTTTGTCACCTTTCTTCCTTTTTCTATTTCTTTTGTCTGTGTTTTCATACTTTGCTCCGCGGCCTTCGTCTTTACTCAACCTTGGTTGCCACGTCCTTGCATGTTTTTAAGCTTTTCACATGAAAGAGAAGAGTCACATTTATTGAGCCTCTCTGTGCAGAGGTGTTAATCTGGGATCCTTGACCTCTCTGACCATCTGTTTTTACGATGCCACTGCTGGCTGCAGCGGCGTGATTGAATTCAGGTGATTTGGCTCAAGGAAGGTCCTTGTTTACCTGCACAGCTCAGGGCCCCACATGAAGAGATTTCTCCCAAATTTAAATGAACGAATGATCAATTGCCTGGGTCAATGCAACTTGTTGGCAGATGAAAAAAAGGCAGAGATGAAGTGACCTTTGACCCTTGCCCCCAGGCGGCCATACTCACTTGCTGCAGGTCCACTCCTCCCTGTGCCACCGAGAACAGGGGGTGAGAGCCAAAGTCTGACGCCTCAAACACCTTCAGAGAGACACAAGCAGAGTCAACACGACAGTTAGAGCTCCAGACTTAAACAACCCACAAATCATTGCATGAATTTATGAATCTATAGCTACGACTGCGCACTAAACCTGCAGTTTGGTTCATCAAGATCCGGTGTTAGTTCTGGTCCGGTTCATGTTCACAGTGAGTTCTTTAAAGTAAAACCAGGAGCTGTAACCATGCAGTTCTACAGACTGACAGGTAAACACACTGAACAGACAGTTTTGGCGACCGGCGTCCTGCATCATCACCGTGTCACAGACACACATCAGGAAATCTAATACTGCTGACTGACTGCAGTTTCCTGCTCCGTATGTGTGTATTTACAGGAAACATACACACGTCTGGTTCAACTCCTTTTCACTGTCTGATTGATCAGAGAAGAGAGGAGCACTCACATTGTGACAGTGTGACATCGCTTATTCACGGCCAGAAGATGGATTTAACAGTAGTTTATCTTTTATAATCATGCTAAAATCCAACATCTACTGTCATAAAATACTGTGGTTGGTCTGTTTGGCTTTCACACCTCAAACAAACCACACCAGAGTTCACTTGGAAGTGGACAGAGACCCTCCAAGCCTTCGATTGACCAAATAACTGAGACCGAGATCGCCTGGAAAGTGCGCGTTTGTTTTTGGTGTGAAAGTAAACCAACAACAGGATTTTATTACAGCAGATGATTTTAGTATAAATCCAAAAGCTACTCTACTGTTGTTCCATCTGCTGATAATGAACTCCTGATCTGTATGAGTCTATGTAAAGCCTCATTTCGTAGCCTTGGTAACATGTGTACACATCCCCATGTGGGTGTGGGTATCTGATTGATCTCTGATTAATCAGACAGTCGAAGGGAGTTAAACCAGAGGTGTGTGGAACTTGTGTTTAGCAGTTTCCTAATAAAAATGCCTCTTTTTTGTCCCATTTCTGTCAATATTTAAACATGTGAGGTCAGCTGCAGTCCTCTAATAATCCTCATCATCAGTTATTTTATGGTGAGCTGTTTGTGACACCAGAGAAGATCAATAAAACACATCAGGTTCAGTAAAGAACTGCATGACCTGCTCCTGTTCCTCGCTCCTCCATGTGGCTCCATGTAGTGCTGATGATGCAGGATGACATCACCAAAACTGTCCAATCAGTGAGTCACCTGTCCGTCCACATGACTCCATGTTTACAGCTGCTTGTAAAGAATCAGTGTGAACACGAACCGGACCAGAACTACAAGGAACCAAACTACAGGTGTGAAAGTTTTGTGTTTTAAAGCTCAAACTTTATGAAAATCATCCAGCACATGCTACCAAACGACGTTCTGTTCACTTCTGTCAACAATATTTTGGTAAGGGGGGGTGAACTGCTGCTCATTAGTATTACGAGGCAGCATGAATCAAAGCCAGTAATCCAAAAAAAAGATAAGAAGTTCATTTACTCTCCTGTTCATTAGCAGATGAGAAGATGAACCGAACAGAACTGAATGAATAGTTTATTGATCCCTGAGGGAGAAGTGTCACGCAGCAGCTCGTACACACAGTGACTGACAAAGGTGTGGTGGCACTGATGCAGCACTGAGTTAGCCTGAAATATTTCTGAGGGCTGAGCGGCGGCCATCTTGGGATCAGGAGGAGGTAATGGGTTTCTTTAGTTGACCGATCCAATCAGCCGTCAGTCATTTTTTTCTCATGAATAGAACAAAAACCAACACACACACACACACACACAGTCTTGTGATGCACCCTGAAGTTAAAAGTGACCTTGTTTTATTGAATCTTCTTTGGTGTAATATTGATTTTTACTTTTCGGATGAGGAGACGGGAGGATGATTTTTCAGTTGCAGAAACAGGAACAAAGCTGAGGCTCCATTTGAACATGTTCTCAATATTTGGGACAGTTGACTACAGTGACACCTTAGAGCCTCACAGCGTTCATTCACAAATAACCAAATGCCCCAGACAACTATGCAGAGAAACATCCGCGGGCAGGTCGGTCTCCAAACCCTCTCTGTTACAGTCCAATGATGTGAGACCAAGGACAGACAGATCTCAGTTGTGCCAGTCTCTCAGGGAAAATCATCCATAGTTCGAACTGACCAAATGACAACCTACATGATGCTAAGCTCCGATGCACTGCTGAGGCTCAGTGCACACAGCAAGAGCTCCTCAACCAATTAAGCATCAGAGTTTACGTCCCTGAAAACCTTTCAGAGCTCAGGGTACTTTGGAAAACCTACAGGGAAAGAAGTAAAAAGAAGGATTTTTTACTTTGGTTTTGTGTGGGAAGAGCTAACTGGGGCTAAACCAGGTCAGTATATTTGGACCATCAATATTCAATGCCAGCTTAACTGTCTCAGACCACTTTACAAGATCAGGGAAGAAGTATGGCTGAGCAAAAAACATTTATCAAGATAATTTGTTTCATACCAGTTCATATCAGTATTTAGCATGTGGTGCGTTTAGCTAACTCAACCAGCCCCACTAATTTTCTAATTGAGGATATTTCCTTCATATCGTTTCTATCACCCAGTCCAAGGAAGAGTCTGACAGGTTTCCTCAGGCCACTGAGATTTTGCAGGATAACATTTGGTTGTAAATTGATGTAAATAAAGTTGATTTTCTTTTCCAGTCTTGACTATATTACTCTGATCACGTGATCTAACTGCCTAAATCAATGCCATATGTTAGTCTATTAAAATCAGTTATTGGTATAATCAGCTCCAGATCTGAACAGCCTCAGAAGACATTGTAATCAACAGGAGTTAATGTGATTATACTGACAAACAGTCACAGCAGCTTGAGGTAGTATCATGGCAGAATAGGTACAAGAGTTCAGCTTCTTTTCGGATGCTTTTTTTAAAGCATTTAAGCTTTTCTAAGTTTATTTGGAACAGCCGAAAGATACAAGAAATGTGCAGGAAAGAAAGGGATTGACATGCAAGACAAGTACCAAACCAGATGCAGACAAACACAAGTTCATCAGCCAATGAGACGGCCCTGACCTGAGCGTTTCCATGGGAACGCAGGTGTTATTATTCAGCATACTGCAGCTATAACACTTCATGCAAGTGTTTATTTAAAGGATAAGGCTGTCGGTATTCTGTAACAAGAACACCCAAACCAACAGTGGATGTATCTACTAACAAGTGTTGTGTGTGTATTAAAGCCTGATGTCTCTTCTTCCTCTGAGCCACAGAGCTCCACTGTTGCTCCAAAAACTATTAAAAACACATCACTGAGCCACAACGTTGTTCCTTCATCACCATGAACACACACACTGTAGTTTATCTGGACTCAGCCCCACACACACCATCCTGCTGCCCAAATACTCACTAGAGCACCAAATGTGGATTCATCCGCCGCTGAAAATAGTCCCCAACATATTTTAAAGGTCTCCAGTGGCCTTTTTAAGGGATTTCTTGACTATAACAAACTATAGAATATGGCCAGTCTGACTCTTTAAAGTTCCTGAGGAACAGTGGAAAGAAATGAGAAGCCAAATGTGACTAAACTGATTTTGGTGTGGGGGAGGACTGCTGTGATGTGGCTCAACCGGAGCAGATATATTTCTAAATGTTTAACTGTAGTTTAGGGATTATGCCTCTTGGTTGGGAACAAAGGAGGAAGTCAGGTGACGTTATTTTAGAGCGACAAAGTCTGCAGAGGGACGAGGTTCAGGGAGGATGGACGGGTCAACAAAACGTCAGACTTTAACACAGTAGACCGCTGTTTCGCTTTTATGACCACCATCGTTCTCTAACCTTAACCAAGCGGGTATTATTGTAACCGATGACGAAGGTCCCCTAACCTTAACGAAGTAATTTTAACTCAGACCGTGATCTTTCTCTAAGCTTGTTGTCTTTGTGCCTCAACCTAACCAAACCGTAACTTCAGCGTTGTCACATGATAAAACAGATTTATTTTATATATAACAGTGATTTTTATTGAACAGTTTTGAAGGCAAAGATGAATGATGCCGTCCTGCTGTTGTTTTAAAGCGCAGTTACAAACGTTTCATTTAGAGGACTTGTTTTATTGACTTCGTTGTTTCAACTTTAAGGCAACAGAGCGACTCCATATGATCTCCTTACAACCTCGTCAGACAACTAATTTCCATGATGTTACAGGACGATTATTATAAACTAAGAAAACGTACTAATGTTGTCATTCGCATTTTTCATTTTGTAATTTTACTGTTGTTATTTTGGTCTTTTGTCTGTCCGTCCTGAAGGAGGAACCCCTGAGGTTTCTTCCTGTTTTTTCAGTTTTAGTTTTAATTGAAGGGTAGACGCTGTCGTATGCTGTACAGATTTTGAATTCCTTTGAGGCAAATCTGTGATTTTGGGCAATATAAATAAAACTGACTTGGCCTAAATTAATCTCAAAGTCAGGTCTTTTAAAATTTCTTGCTATTATAATGAAAACATGAGAAGAATCGACCAAATGAAGCCTCTATTGTGGAGGAAGATGATGCTAATGCTGCATATTCATGCTGAAGATCATAATATTACAGCTGGTGAACACACACACACACACACACACACACACACTTCTCTAGTATCCACACACATCTTGCTGATGAATAGTCATGATTTGTAATGAATAAACATGAAAAAGCCTCATTTGTATCCTGTTGGATGGGCGGTGACAGGAGCTCACAACAGGCAGAGCGACCAAGTGGGCATTTTTCTATAAGATTCAAATTGCAAACTAAAGCAAATTCTCTGACAATAAATTATGTATCTGCTCATTCATCCATCCACTCCTCCATCTTCACCTCAATCCCCCCCCTGCATCCATCCATCATTGCTTCTTCCCTCCTTAGATCCCCTCCATCCACCTGTCTATCCAAGCCATTAATCCGTCCACCCGTCCATCTCCTCCGTTCATGCATCCCTCTGTCCTCCCATTGTCTATAAACCTGATTTTTCATGCCTCCATCCATCTTTCCCTTTATTCTTCCACTTAACTATCACACCCTCTTACCTTCGTCACTAGATAACCCCCCCCCACACACACACACACACTTCCTGCATGAGTGCCATCCTGTAGCCTGCTGCTTTAACTTCTTTCTAACATACAGAGTTCTGCAGGACTGAGTCCTAAAACCCTGAAGTGAGTTAGCATGTTAGCATGTTAGCTCTTCCTGTTCCCTCGTCTGGAAGTCAGTGGGTTTCTTGAATGGGTTTTTGGTTCGATGCCTGAAATAAGGTCTGTGGTTAACACAAGCGTTTTGTTCTGCAACATAAAATCTGTCAGTAAATACTCCACTGGTGAGTTTTGAAGCTTTTCCGTGTCTTAAAAAAGGCGGTTGCTAACAAGTGTCTAAATGAGACTACAGAGGTTGTCGGGGACATTAAACGTCATCACGCCGAACACAGAAACTCATCTACTCACTCGTCCGCCTTTACAGCCTCGTTGGGTTTATACTGCAAACTGTTCTAACTCAAACTTTCCCAAAGGCTTTTGTAGAAGAGGTCAGCGCTGGAAGCTCAGTGGTGGAGATGCTGAAGTCATGTGACCGTGGTGTAGCTGGTTTATAGCCTAACGTTAGCTTTTTACTTCTGGAGATTGGCTTTATGCTTCAAACATCATAAAAGTGGTGTTCATGTGTGAAGATTATCTTGCTGAACAAAACCTGTAAGTATCATAAACTTTGGTTTGCCACAGAGCTTATTTTCTGAAATAATCCAAAATGGCGATGGGCTAACTTCATCATCCCTGCAGTGCTCTGTTGTGATGGTATATTTTAGGTTTTGTTCTGTGTAGTTATGATGCCAAATGATTTCCTGGAAGTTAGTGGTCGTCATCCACCGTCCTCTTACCTGGTTTCCTGCCAGCAGCACAGTTCCCGGGGTCGGGCTGGGTCGGTATGGAATAGTCGCTCCCTTTGGCGGAGACTGAAGAGGAGGAGGGACAGAGGAGGAGTGAGAAGGGAAAAAGAAACAAAGAAAGTGAGAAATGAGGAAGAATCAGGGCCCGTATTTATCAAGCGTCTCAGAGGAGGAAATCAGTCCAACTAGCCAAAAAGTCTCAGAGTGATGGACATTTTGTTGTACTTTTAGGAGTCAAATATTTTCAACTTTCCTAACTTGACTTGGACAGTATCTGTGCTGATATGTTGGAGAAATGTTTTGGGAGTGCTTGATGACAATGAGCTTATTAAAAGATAAAAACTAAACTTTTTTTTTGCCCTTTGTGCGAGATGCAGAGAAGAACACATTCTGTCTCTGCAGACACCAGATTACTGAACGCTACAAGACAGGACGTCCTGATCATATCAGATCCAGAGGAGACTCATGTTCACTGTTTCATAGAATTATTGTTCATGGTCAGTTCTCACCCTCCATGTTTATATTTTCAGGTTGAAAACTTTCTTCATGCCATCACAAAGGGTTCAATGTTTCTGAAGCTGGAAATCAGCCATGCTCTTTATTCGGTTTTAGTTTTTATCTTATCCTGTCTCACCTAGCATGGTGATGTCATTGATGATGTTGCTGCATTGCCAGCTGTCAGCTGATGTTCCACACGACAACTTTTTGTTTGATGTAATTATTGCACAAAGCGACACACATGCTAACATCCTCAAGGAGAAGTTGTTTATCACAGTAAATAAATGCTTCAAGTCGGTTTATCTAAAAATAAACTACCAGGAAGTGACATGCAGGATGAGTCTACAAGCTCAGGATGTCACAGAAAAATACATGTTTCATTCATTTAGCTCGATCTAGTGTCAGAGTGTATCCTATCCCAGCATGCACCAGGAGACAACAGCCCATCGGAGGGCAAAAGTAGATCAAAAGATTTATTTTTTAAGATCAAACAGAAAGTGAGAATGAACTTCACGTCGACAGAGTAAACTCTTTAATTGCAGCAGCACTTGAAAGTGAATGAGTTTAGCTCAGGTCAGCATTTTGATTTCTTTTCTTTCTCGCACTCCTCCTTTCTCAGAATACCAATGAGCTCCTGCAGCCTTTGATTTCACTGTTTCCGCTTCTAATCTCCAAGACGTAGCTCATCTTAATGACCGCTGCCTCTGATTAATTATAATACAATCATGAATTATAGATTTCAGTGTTTCCATTTTGTAGATTATTGGAAAGGTGGGTGGTATCTCATAAAAACACTTTTATGTGATTGAGAGCAGACAGGTGGACCTCCTCACAGAGCTCAGTTAATGTTTTTTTGGATTAATGTGAATTAGTAAAAGAATCACCTCTGCAGCTCAGCTCAGAAATCAGCAGAGAAAAAGCTCTGGGTCTTGTTTGTCATCAGGTGTGATCATAAAAAATGCATCCGAGAGGAACGAAAACTGAGTGAAGCTCATGTTTGTGTCACTGAATTTTGCAAAACTGTCTGTAACGGTGATATAATAATATAAGACTTCTTTGAATTGAGCCTGAAACTAAACCAACAACCACATCAGATAGTGCATCCAAAACACTTCTACAGATGCTGCACGAAAACCTGGAATTGACGCCACAAACAGAAAGATTGTACACTACCGAAAAATTTAAAGTGGCTATAATTGATATTTTTTGGAGTTTAAGGAAACATTGTTGTAATCTCTCAGCTTCATTGGACCTCATTCACAAATGTTTTCTTATATTTTCTCTAAAGTTTGTTCTTAAAAACTGAATCAAAGACAAACAACACTAAGAGGCTACAGAGATGCTAGCAGCTGTGAGGCTGTACGTAGGCACAGTGGTGTGTAGAGCAAAATGCTAACGTCAGCATGCTAACAGGCTCATAATGACAGCGTTAACATGCTGATGTTTACCATGTTCACCATCTTAGTTTAGTGTGTTAGCATGCTAACATTTGCTAATTAGCACTAACACAAAGTACAGCTGAGGCTGATGGGAATGTCCTTAGTTTTGCTCGATGAAAGGTCAGCGTCTTTCCAAAGTCAGTAGGATTCTTCCTGTGGGCACCGTGGATATCTGTGCCATCATCTACTATCAAGCCATCACTGAGCTGTTAAATGCACAAACAAATAGTTTTGGAAATGTGATGAAACGTGTTTTTAAAAGCACTAACACACACACACACACACACCCTTCCAGGCTGCTCCCCTGTGGATACACACCTCTAGGATTACAGTGCAGATGAGTTTGACACACTGGATGATGGCGTCCTGGCTCCCTGATATCGTCACCTCTCTCTCTGTGGAGTTGGGGAGGAGGTCACCTGCCACCTGCACCTGGGCACCTGTTGTCTGCGCACACGCACACACGCACACACGCACACACACACACACACACACAGAGCAGTTATATCTACCTGCCCACAAATATAATGTAAGTTGAGTCAAGCTGAGTGGAAAACATGCTGTCAGATTATGAAAGCTGCAACGAAGACAGGAACGATGAGCTGTAAGAAACATTTGTGGTTTTGTTCATAATTCATAAGGTCATGTGTCGGATCATGTATTAATAGACACAGTGAAGTAGTTTAATGGTGTTTAACAAGTATCCTGGACTCTTCTCCACTCACCACTGAAGTTTAAATGCATCTGGAATTGAATCACTTATCAATGACTACATGCGCTAAATATTCCGGTTTTGCCCTTATTCCAAAAAAGACCGTATTCCTGCTGAGCTGTTTACAGGCTGATGAAGATGAATCTTCCTCTAATATTCCCGTTTCCATGCAGCCTTGTTGGACCGTGTGAACTCAGCCTCCCTCTTTCATTCGTTCCTTCTTGAAAAGGTCGGCGTTGTGATATTTGCTCATATCCAGAAACCTGTTGATCTCCAAGTCTTTTTCATCATGTTTAACAGTAGCTGTGTTTCTCCTTGTCTTTTCTTCTGTGCCTGCATCTCTACCCCAGCCCTGCAAACTGTTGGCTGGTTGGTTTGTTTCCAGCACAGAGCTGACCGGAAACAGGAAGAGGCCGTGAACGAGCTGCATACATGTCCACAGAACGCTGCTAAAACCTGAATAAAAAAGAATATCGGCATATCCCACATGTCTTAATCTGAAAATGCTACATCCGGAATAAGGCCTAATTCAGAATATCCAAACAGAACATGACCCGTATCAAATTCAGAATATTGTCATATTACTGATATTATCACTTAGTTGGACTCATGTTGCCATGGAAACCAACATGAATTGATGACCGTCAGATCTGCTGCTCAACATTCAGCTCACCGGAGCAGCATCCTCTGTGAAGTTTTCAAGGTCTTATTTCACACCGAGGTTTTATTCTTTTTGTTGTTTTGAACATCAAGAAGAAAACTCCAGGAACATTTTATTTTATTCCACAAGTCTGACAAACAAAGATATTTTTCATGAAATACCTAAATATGGGAACTCATCAGTGATGGTTTATGGTTCTTCCTGTCTGCTGGACGTTCATGACCTGTCTGATATCAGTGATGATTTATAAACTTTTGAAGATGTACAAGACTACATCGTATATAATGCAGTGTAAAATGGATTCCCCTCGCCGACTCTGCAGACGCTCACCTCTCTGATCTCCTTGATCTTAGACCCGCCCTTGCCGATGAGGGAGCCACACTGGCTGGCCGGGATGACCAATCGTAAGGTGACCGGAGGCTTGCTGGTCACCGTGCCGTTGGCTACCAAGGCTGCCAGGTCCTGAGAGAGTTAAAGAGATGGATTTACACTGACAAGTCTTAAAAGCACTCGAGGTATTTCCCCTTTGTGTCCCTCAGTGTGAGTGCTGCTCTGTGCCTGCGGTGTTGTTCAGTGTAAGAGGCAACATCTGCCGCTGCGAGCAGAGGGTTAGATCTGTGCTGTAGGTATTTTAGGAGTTCATATTGAACAAATAGCGATTCTACTGTTTGTCTTATATGTAACTAAATGCTAAATGAATGTGGAACGTTGGAGACGCGTGCCAAATGTGTCTGTGAACAATTTTCTTTTAATAAAAACACACCTTGGATTTGAGGAGGCTCATATGAACCTTCTCAGTTGACTCGAGTTGCTAGGGAACAGCATCAGATATTAATCTTAGCAAATACAGCAACCATAGAGAATTAATGCAGTTTTATATCAGTGTCAAGTCTTTAAATCCAAAAAACAAGTGACAGGAAGAAGTTCTGTGTTCTTTTATCATTTCTGCACACAAGGATTAGATGAGTGTGTAGTGAAACAAAGGGACAAAGTGCAGCATGAAAATAGAAGCAGTGAAATGTATTAATGGAATAACTTCTTTTGCTTCTTCTCCCTGATCCTCCTCCTCCTCCTCAGTCTGAGGTCCCTCACTCACACTTTCACATGATTAACACTGAGTAGGAAACCTGACACTCTTCACTCATCATCATTTTGTATCTGCACTGAGAGTTTAAACAGGTGTTTTTGGACCAGAGGAACTTTTTCATAGTTCTAAGAACAGTTGAAGGACCCCTGTTTTTAAGGAACTGTATCGGTAATGTTTACTGTAGAATTTTGACATGAAAATAAAATGTTGGAAAATGATTATAGTGCATTAAAGGTACCCCGTTTTGTTTGTACCAATCACACACATGAGGTCGCAAATGCCAACCAGCACCTCTAAAGCTCCATAATTAACTTTTTCTTGGCTGGGACCAGTAACTTCCTGGACTCTCCATTGGTTGCCCGGCAACTGCTCAGAACCAAAGAAATAGTCCAGGAAATAACCCCCGCCCCCCGTAAAACTGCAACTTGACGTTTTTACACATCAGTTTTGTACGGATTAAACAAACGAGATATAACGTGTTAATCAGCGAGCTTTAGAGGTGCTGATTTTGTTACCTTTGGACAGAGCCAGGCTAGCTGCTTCCTACTGTTTCCAGTCTTTATGCTAAGCTAAGTTAGCCAGCTGCTGGTGGTAGCTTCTTAGTGTATGCACATGAGAGTTTTATTGATTTGAACATCTCTCTGCAAGAAAGTGAATAAACGTATTTTCCAAAACGTCACACTTTTTCTAAGTATGTGGCAAACGGAAAGCAATTTCAGACGCAGCCTAAAGTTTATTGTCAGTGTCCTGTGAAAACCATGTATCTCCAAATCATCAACTTTTCGTGAGCTGAGAAAAAAAAAAAACAGGCTTTGACCTTTGTGACAAATGACATTTTTCTGAAAATCCAAAGGTGTATTTTGTGGTTTGTTTTGCATAAGAAGCGAACATTTTCTCAACCCATAAATGAATACTTAATCCTTCAATTTGTCTAAATACAAAATCACCAAACTTTACCACTTCAGCCAAGCGTAAAACCCTTTTTTTTTTTTTACTTTCGGACATCCAGTATAATTTTTTGTTCATATTTCCTCTCAGGTTTTTGAGGTGTGCAAATTCAAGACAAGTAGATGGATGGGTCAGGTACCTCATGTCTCTCTCTTCCTCTTTCCCTTTTTAACCCTTTTCACACTTTTTCTTTTTGCACACTAAAAAGAAAATCTACAAATTGTGCAACCCAGATGCAGCCTGACATCTCCAGACCAATTCGCATTTAACCTCACAGCTCATTTTCGATTTCCAAGGGGCGTCATCAACGGGCGCAGACCACAATGCCTCTGGACACAACTGGATAGACCTCCAACCAATCAGAACAATGAAACGTGTGACGTAGCGCTGAGCGAATCCTGTCTGAACTACAGCAAACACATCTTTCTTATCAACAACAGCTTGTGCAGTGCAGCTGTTTGTTCTTCTTTTGGAGAAAATATATCGTCAAGCCATCTTGGTTGTTTACGAAAATGCCTCAACAGCGCTCCTCTGTACAGTCATCGTATCAAACCCGCCCCATGTTAGATAAACGGTTGTGATTGGTCGGGTAACCCAGATGGGAAACATCTCACAACAGCACAAAAAAGGACAGCAGAGGAGAATCCCTCCTCTCTCTCTGGTTGGTCGGTGCTGCAGCCAGTTCAAGGTTAGCGTTGACTGAACAGAAACTTCCACACTTGTCCGTCATTCCTTTAATTCCAGTGCAGATCACAGAGTGTATTTGCCCTGGTCAAACGTCTCCGTCTCTCTGACCTTGACTTTCTGTTTCCACATCTGTGCCCCCCCCCCTTACTCTCTCTCTCTCAGCCGTTGTCTTTGTAATTTGATGAATAGGCAGCATTCACGTCAGGATAATAATAATATAACGAATTATATTCGGAGCGCTCTGCATGATTTGGCTTCAGATCACAAACAACCTGACATTTCAGAGTGAATTTTACAAGGCTTCATAGGATCCTGGAGAACAGAGCATCCACACTGTTTTCAGTAAATTGCTTCTATGAGATTGGAAAATTCCTGCATCCTCAGCATGTTAAACACAACGTCTGGTAACATCTGCATTTTATAATATTGTAAGCAGATTGTGATATGGTTGCATCTGTAGTTTTTAGTGTTAACAAAAGGCCAAAGAAAATGTGTTCAAAGCAGCAGTTTCCATGTAGAGGCGGCCATTTCTGGACATTTTGGTGCCCTATAGGCCAGACATCCACTGTGAGACACTGATATTTTCATCACAATATTTTATCAGAATTATAATAACTTTATAACAATTTACTGCAAATTTAACTTCCTTCAGCTTCAGTATCATCTGTCAGTCACTGCAGTATAGGTCATAAGCCCCGCCCCCTCCATGTTAGTGGATGGGGCATGGGCCAAACTGAAATGTTCCCAAAGGTTTCTGTCATTTTAGGTAGTTCTTATCACGCTGATGTTTGTTCAAGTGTTCGTTTTTGTGATCAGTTTGGTTTTAATTAGTTATTTGATGCTATAAATGACGTCACCATCTCCTGTATCCGGGATATTTTGGCTTTATTTTTGTACAGTGGGAGGAAGTGGAGACGCGTCGGCCATCTTTATATACCGTCACACATATGGTCACTACCTATACGTACACACTAGTCCCTGTTATGTCTCACCCTGGTTTTAATCATGTTAAAATAAAGAACATAACCTGGTTATTACAGTAATCTACCTGTGCAGGTTGTTGGTCCTGATCTTGATGCTGTTGCTCAGAAAATCTCGCTTTCGTTCTAATTTCAGGGTGTTTATCGTTTTTGTCAAACCTACTGACAGGAACATAAGTAACCTGGTTATCCAGACATGATTCTTACGCAGCGATATGATAAATGAACCGCAGGGTCACAAAATAAGCGTCAGCCAGAAGTTTCAATTAATGATACGACAGCGAGATTCCAAATAATGCTTCCAAACACACAAACCTTATTGCTGATTATTATTATTTATTTCATCCTATTTTATTTTGTTAACATTTCCCTATTTGTCTATAAATATTACATATTTATTGTGTGTAGTATTTCATGATTTCATTGTTAGGCTATTTTTATTGCTTGAATTATCTTTTTAATGCTTTTTCGGTTGTTTTGCTGAGCATCAGTCTCTAAATCCATTTTTAACATCCTACATTTTGTCAGTCGCTTTTAAAGCACTTTGAATTGCATTTGATTTGTTTGAAAGGTTCTATGTAAATACATTTTGATTGATTGATTGATTGATTGATGTACAAAGCTCCACAGTGAATCAGAGCACCGCCTCTAAAAGCCATATGAAGAAACATCTGGTGGTTTGCTTTTAAATCAGTTTTTAGCTGAAATCCTGCAGAGTCTTCATCACACAGACCTCAGCCTCACCCATCCTCACCCCTCGACTTCACTCTCCTAAAACTGCTCTTCCCTCTTTTTAAATTGCATCCCCTCTTCCTGTTCCATCTCCCCCTTTGGCAGCTCATATCCCCTTTTTCTCGCTAAATCTCCCTCTCTCTCCGCTCATTCTGTAAGACTCTCGCTCTCTTTAATTAACTCAGGTAATAAACAGCGGCCTAAATCACCTGCTCTTAATATGATTGGTTCAATCAATTAGGCCGAGTCGGACTTGAGGCCTCGTCGCGCCTCAAATGTAAATAGCAGCGCGGCCTCGTCTGGACTGCCCATCAGACGAACGTGATGTGAATAACTGCAGGAACACCCAGCACATATTTATTTATACCATCATGTCACGCAGAAATCTCTCTCATGGAGGCTTTTCTCTGTTTCTGTGTGTGTGTGTGTGTGTGTGTGTGTGTGTGTGTGTGTGTGTGTGTGTGTGTGCGCGCGCTCTCTCGTCACAGTAATTGACAGCCAGCACCGTCCCACACACACGCACAGGTTGCTTCATGATGCTAGCTGCTAGCTAAGCTGAGAAGATGTTTTGTTAACTGACAAACGTCTGGTTCTCCTGGTCCTGGTGGAGTTGAGGATTTCAGATATGTATGCTTTCTGCAGGAGGTTGATGATGTTGATATGTTTTTCTGTGTTGTACGTCTGCTGATGCCCAGTGTGAAGCAGCGTGTGTGTGTGTTTGTTTGTTTGTTTGTTTGTTTGTTTGTTTGTTTGTTTGTTTGTTTGTGTGTGTGTGTGTGTGTGTGTGTGTGTGTGTGTGTGTGTGTGTTTGTTTGTGTGTGTGTGTGTGTCTTTGGGTTTAGGGTTTATTTTGAACACTGCTGGCTGCTTCAGTCCCCGGTGTGTTTCTTTGGATAAATAAAGCCGTATATTTCTCTGCATTTCAAACTAAACTGCAGTGGAGAGATGTGAAATCAGGCTCTCTATCCTCCGTCTGTCTCATTACACATTTTCTTTAATCCTCTCTGCTCCTCTTTCTAAAGTTCTCTTCATTTATCCCCCAGTTTATCACTGTTTTAGTTTCTCTTTTCTCTTTCTCAGCTCCATTTCTTTTATCGTTCCTTTTTTTTCTTCTCCTTTTCTTAATGCCGTCTCTCATTTGACAACGACTCTGTTCATTTATTTAGATTGATATATGTTCATCAGCCGTTCTGCTTTCTACAACTGTCAGATTCCTTTCATCAGTCTGAGCATTTTCTTATCATTTCTCTGTCTTTGTCTTTGTTATTACACACAACACAACACCCCCCTTTACCTCGGCCAAAATGACGCTGACTGCCCAGAGAAATTACACAGGATATTGGACAACGTGTTACTTCTGCAACTAAAGATTATTTTAATTCATTTGGAAAATATCTATTACAATCCCCTAAAACTCACTGTGACACCTTCTAACGTCTTATTTTGTCCAACAACAGTTTAAAATATAAAAAATACATTCTGCTTGGTGTCGCATGAAACAGAGAAAAGCAGGAAATCCTTAAAAAATGAGAAGCTGGAACCAGAGATGTTTGCAGAGGGTTGGTGTGGGGAGGGCCCCTAACCAGAAACAGCCATTACGTCGCTCACCTCAAAGCCACCAGACTCCATTGTCAAAAACACTAATTTTACCTCGCAGATCGTAAAACACACTTCATTCAAACTCGACAGAAACAAAATAAAACTCACCAAAACTGAGATATTGAACATTAATATAGCAGCAAACATTTAACCAGACCTCAACCTTTAAACCAAGTTTTAAACAATACAGAATCAGATATCAATGCTAATATTAACTTATTAATCCATTTTTAGTGCAACATTATTGATCCTGATGTGAAATCTGTAGGTGCTCCTCTCAGTCCTCATTTATAGCTGGTTTTATTTCTCCCTCACGTTCGTTTAGTTCTTTCACTAATAAACACATTTAAATTCGTGTTATTTTTATTAGTTATGTTTTGTAACGTCTTGATGCTGCTTTAGATCTTTGTGTTTTTTAAACTGTCAAACTTTTACTTCTTAATTTCTCACATTCGATAGAAACTTGAAACTTTATTGACGGTCGACTTCGACACATTTGACAGATGAGAGGCGCGTCATGATGAGTAGTGGCTTTCTCCTCAACATGATGCTGGAGGAGGTGAGATGTGAGGAAGAGTGTGAGGAAGAGTTGCGTGTTAGCTGAATGGAGAGCAGCCTGTGTATCTGCAGCAGCCCTGCAGCTGGTTGGTGGAGTCAGTGTTGTAGTGAAGACCACGTCAGCAGGACAGAGACTTGAACCTTTGTAGGCCTCATGGTTGATGCTGCACTCTCTCTCTGATTACTCTCTTCATTTAATCCCTCGACCCCACTTTTCCTACTTCTCATTAACGTTATATATCACCTACTCTTCCCTCATCTCTGCATCTCTTTCAGTCTCTCGACTCTTTCTTTAAACCCTTCTTCTCTGGTCAATCTCGCTCACTCTCTCTCTCATTTCATATATTATTTTAATCCTTTCAGAAACCCATCTACCCACTCTCTAAATCTCGGTCCACTCCCTGCCTCTCCCAGCTCCTCCTCACATTTTATTTCCATCCCGTTTTCTTCCATTCGATCATTAAAGATTTAAATACCAGCTGCTTGGATTTAATTTCTCAGCACGCGACATGTTCTTAAGCGACAACCAGACGCCTCCAATTCTCCACAGCCCAATTCGGCCCACACGGAGCCACGCTAATTCTCTAAGTAAATTTCATTTGGATTTTGTCTTCCTATCTTGCTTTAACTCATTTACATACAGTTTGTACATACATACACATACGTACATATGTTTAGATTATTATTCTAAGTGTCTGACAACATTATGGAAAGGATCCCTACAGACAGACCGACAGACGACTTTTCACGGGTGCAGTTGGCTGCAAAGATTACGTTGCAGACATCGCAGCCCGTTCACGGATGCCGGCGGAGGCGATCTACTGGACCAATTCCAAAACTTCTGGTGAGTATTAGTCATTTAGACCCGAAAATTTGTAAGAATAAGGCCCAGGTTTAAAAGTACTGGAGTTTCCCTTTAACATAGGTTTGACTTAGTAACACGTTGAAGTTTAGGTTTGATTTTGAGGTGCAAGGCAATCTGCAATCAGCTTCGACAGCAATGCAGCTCCTGCACATGAAACCAAAACTCAATATAAATGGACAGTGTGACCACCTGATGAAGATCAGACTGGGATCCAAATGTTGCTCCATTTAAGTACTTTTATCATTAGAGTTACTTTTTTTATCTACATCTTTACAGCTTAAATTGTCAAGTTGTGTTTTAATTTTCTTAAAATTGTAGAAGCAAGGAAACGTACTGAACAAAGAAGATCTATATAAATATATATATAAAACTCCCATCCAGAGGTCAGAACAGATATCAAACTACAGCTACGATTTGTTAAGATCCGTCTTTGCATGGAGGAAATATTACAACGTTTTACCCTCAGTTTAATGGAAATACAGAGGGAAGTAAAGAAGGAAATAGAGATGGACAGATAGAGAGCCAAGTGTTCGTGTCAAATCCCCACTCACTGGTAAGTGTGTGTGTGTGTGTGCATGTGTGCCTGAGTGCATATGTGTGTGTATGAGTGTGTGCGTGAGGTCAGACAATCCCATTAGACATATAATGAATGGCTCCCTGCCAGAGAGCAACCGTGTTGTAGAGGAAGTAAAGGTTACACACTTCATTCAGAGCAGCTCGGGAACACCACGGGGAGCTCAGAGGTGTGTGTGTGTGTGTGTGTGTGTGTGTGTGTGTGTGTGTGTGTGTGTCTACCTCCTCCAGTTTGAACGTGATCATGGTGAAGGCTCTGAACACACAGTCCGTCTGCCCCGTGATGGTGATGATCCTCTCTGGACAGGAGCCCTCTGAGATGTTGATCCTCGCACTGCTCTGTGGGTCCAGAGAGAGGGAGGAACGGTGGGGGGGGAGACAGGGGATGAGGGGATAATGCAAGGGAGGGGAAAACATCGGGAAGGAAGGGAGGCAAGTGGGGAGCAGAGTGGAGGTGAGTTATGATGGGAGGGAGGGGAGATGGAGGTTAATGGACAGAGGAAGAGGAGGGGAGGGTGGGGGGCAGAGGAGAGAGAAAACACATTAGTGGGAGGGAGGGATATGTGGGCCAAGAAAGAGAAGAGGAGGAGAACCGTTTTGGCCACGCTGCTCCCCCCTCCCTAAAGGAGATTCACCTGTGATGCAGGAGGAGAGAGGGATCACCAGGAGGCTAGAAGAGGGAGGAGAGAAGGAGGAAGGAAGGGAGGGAGGCAGGCGGAGGAGAAAAGCCATGTAGTAAATCAAGGTTTTCAGGAAAGGAGGTAGACGTGGGAAGAGGAGGAGGAAGGAAGGAGAGCAGAGGAGGAAATGAAAATATTGGGGGAGATTAGGGGGAGAAAGATTAAGATGGTTTTGACGAGGAGGAGGAGGATGGAGGAAGATGTGATTCAAGCCCAGGAAATGGAGAGGAGAGGAGAGGAGAGGAGAGGAGAGAGAGTGGGTAGAGATTTATTAAAAAGGAAGAGGAGGAAGGGTAGGAGGAGGAAGGACAGCAGGATCAAGAGGAGAGGAGAGAGACAAGGTGGTGCAAATATTTGAGGAGAAATAAGAGGAGAAGGTGAAGATATAGAGAAGGTGCAGTAATAATCATAGGAGGACGGGCGGAGAGAGGATGGGTGTCAGGAGAAAATTGAAGCTCGAGTAGATAAATAGAGACGATGAGAATAAAAGCCTGGAGTTGAGTTTGTAGGTTCGACTCTACTGGTGCAAAAACAGGTTATTTTCTTATTTAGAAAACTTTCTGTCGGCCTTTCACCGTCCTCATAAAGAGATGTTTACGTGTGAAAAAATCCTTCTGCTAACAAACATCGTCATTTTAACTTGTCCCAAGATAAAATTAAAAACCTGACAGTGCACTCTCCCTTTTTTACTGCACTTGTAACCCAAAATGTGTTCAGAGAAGAACTTTTTTTTATTTATAGAAAGAACAGCAGCTGAAACATTTCCAGAAACCAGCGACAAAAGGTTTCTCTCTGTTCACTGAAAGGACAGTTTTCATTTAGACTCCAAACTGAAACAAAAGCATTAACAGGCACAGATCCCAGGTGAAACTCTCCAGCTCTCTTCGTTAACGCTGATTTGTACTCTGGCTTCACCTCATCACTCGGTTTCCTCTCATTCAGAACTTCTACTCTCGTCCAACACGTCGCTTTGACCCCCAGAAACCTTCAACCTAGTGTCACGTGACTCAACAGTAAAGCCCACCCAAAGAAGAGTTTTCAGAATTCGGTGAGGTCATCATCAACAGAGCGAACAGATCCATCATAATGAGCAGATAGAAGAATTTGTTTTTCTCAGCCTCACTTTATTTATCCATCTCTGGGTTTTGTGGACGGTGAGCTCAGCGCTGTGTGTGTGTGTGTGTGTGTGTGTGTGTGTGTGTATCACTGTCTTGCAGCAATCAGCCTTGTCTGTTTCACTTACATCTGATCTCTCTATCACAACACTCACTCACAGAGAGAAGTAGAGACAGACAGACAGTATTTGAATGTGTCCAACACTTTGGTTTATGACCAAATACCTTCAGAACTCAACTCAGCTCTACTTTGTGTTTAGTGCATATTAGCAAATGTTAGCATGCTAACACGCTACACTAAGATGGTGAACATGGTAAACATTATATCTGCTAAACATCATCATGTTAGCATATAGCTGCACTGCAACTAAGTACAACCTCACAGAGCTGCTAGCATAACTGTAGACTCCGAAATCACTCCCTATTGACTACATAGTGCACTACATTTACTGTTCGCCATTTTACTTGAGTGTCCGAATCCTGAGTGTGTAAATCTTTCCGGTATATAGAGCCACAACGGAGCGAAAAAGGTAGTGTCCACGGCATGCACACTACTTTCTGCTAACAATCCCACAATGCAATGCAACACATTTAATAAAAATGACAGCTGTTGGCAATGGCATATGATGCTAAAGTAACACTAACTCACTACACCAGCCTTTTAAATGTGCACTAGTTTGGAAGATGTGTTCAAAATGTGTGTGTTTATTTCGTCTTTTAAACCTGTTCCTTGTGGTGTCTCGTGTGACGTTATGTGTGCATACGAGTTCTGTTTTCTAAACAACACACCTGGTCTCTAGGTCGTCCAGGTTTTGTGTGATTGTGTGTGTATGTGTGTAGTAGTGTGTATTTCATTTTGTGTGTATTTATTAGTGAGACCCCCCCCCCCCCGTCGTCCCTCATATCATCCTCTATAGACTGCAGTCTCCTCTCATTGTTATGAAAATAGAACAAATATGCGCTCTCTGTATGAGTGTGTGTGTGTGTGTGTGTGTGTGTGTGTTGCACCTTCTGTACAGCGTTTGGTAATAAAGCAACGATGGAATAATTCTCTCCCGCTCTCTCGCCATTTATTATCTCAATAAAAATACATTAGCTGGCGTCTCCCTCTCCTCCTCAATCTGTTTGTTTATGTCTCTTGCCCGCCTCCATCCATCCATCCATCCATCTTTGCTCCTCTCTTTCACTCTCCCCCTTTCATCCTTCCCTCTAACTACATGTCTGCCCTTCCATCCTTCCTGCTGTCCATCCATCTTTCCTTCCTTCCTCCACCTCCCGTTCATTACTCCCTCCCTCTTTTTTTCTTCAAGAATACCCCCCCTCATTATCCATCCCTCCACCATTAACGCTGTCTCTCCCCTCCTTCCTTCCCTCCCCTTTATCCTTTTATCTGATCCGGCTCATTATCATTAATTTATCGATACGTCCCCCCTTCAACTCCCCACCCATCTATCATTTCCCATACCCCTCTGTCCTCCTTCTGATCCTCCTACTGAACCCCTTTTCTATCAGTCACCCTCTCCAGCCCCCTCCTCCCTTTCTCCTCCTTCTATCCTTTCCTTCATCCCTCCGTCTCCCTCCTTCCTTTGCTTCCCGTCTCTATTAAATCCCTCCCTCCACCTCCTTCTTTGTGGAGGAACAGAGGTTTTCAAGTTTACGTTTGCCTTACTGCCAGATAATGAGGGTAGACACAATAATAGCAACACCTGTACACTCCAACAGAACACACTAAATTCACCCTGCAACAAATTCTACAACCAAGGTGGAGTAATAACAACTATTGTGATGCTATAGACAAGACAGACACCGCTATGGAGGCTGTTCTGAACAGCGTGTCTTATCAATATCGCCCAGCATCGTATCAATCAGTCAATCAAACTCTATTTGTAGCACCTTTCATACAGGTTAGTGCAGTTCAAAGTGCTTTACAGATGAGAAGATAAGGAGACAGAACAAGTGGAGACCGTAAAACCAACAACAAAAAACGACTTAACACTTTGAGACAGATACACGCGAGAAAATAAAAGCTAAACTAACAACTAGAAAAACTAGATAAAATAGATTAAAAAGACAAAAACAAAACAAAGAGATAAAATTGATAAGAGGGATAATAAAAGATATATATTAATAATAATAAAATAACAAATAAAATAAAATAGAATAAGATTTTACAACATAAATACATTAAAGTAAGTGAATTAAGTAAATTAATCTCACTTAATCTAAAGCCAGGCTGAAGAGGTTTTAAAGATCCTAGTTTGTTTTTACTTTGCTCCGCTCTTAAAACCCCGGCAACACCTGTATGTTGCCATGGCGATGCATCAGTGTCGACTTAAAACGACGTTGGATTCAGGCGGATACGTTGGTCTCTAGCGATTGGTTTGGGAAAATAAAATCCCCCCTCGACCCCCACGGAAATTGGTGAGAGTGGAGGCAACGTCAGACTGAAGATGGAAATGGAGGTTGACGAGTTGACAGTTCTGTCTGAAATCAGGAAATTTACTATGTTGAGACAAAAACTGCAGTTTTATATCATCAAGTCATTCATGTAGACAAAGTTAGAAACGATGCAGTTGCCTGTGCTGACTGCAAATTTAAATTTTAGCGTAGCTTTTACAAGTTGCTTTAGATCACCTTTTGCAAAGAAAAAGCTAAGCTAAAGCTAACAGCTGATTGTTTGTTTGGATCTTCTAACCTGATTCTGTGGGACGTTCACCCCCCCCCCGCTCCTCCCACCCTAATGAGTGAGATGTGCAGCAGGACGTTGTCTTGCTGTTGTCTTCATTACTCTTCATTGGGAGCAGAGGAAGGATGGACAGCCGTGTCATTCAACTGGATTACTCTGCTCTGTTCTGCTTTATTAGGGAGTCATGCTGCCAGGAAGTGTGTGTGTGTGTGTGTGTGTGTGCGAGTGTGTGTGTAAAGCTGTTATGAAGAGCTACAACCTGACATCAATGCTTTTATGAACTTGATGAAAAGAGACTTATTGCATACCGTGTCCTCTCCTTTTGTGTGTGTGTGTGTGTGTCTGTGTGTGTGTGTGTGTGTCCATGTGATTCTGTGCTAAAAGCCTTTTCAAAAACTGGGCATTGTGAGAAAATGTAGCCTTGAAACACTGGAATTCACTTGCAGTTCATTAGAGAAAGTGAAAATGGTGGTGGTGTGTGTGTGTGTGTTTGATCAGTCAGTTTGCATAGACAATGAGTGAGGGAGAAGTGAGGCAGCAGGATGGGGAATAAAGAAGAGTAATGAGAGGAAGACTTATAAATCCAGTCTAACTGTAGATCCAGTGCTGCGGTTTGTCCTTGAGAGGCAAATATCCATTTAAATATTCATGCTTCCTGCTCTGTGAGTTACGCTGTCAGAGAGAAATACTCGGGCAAAGACAATCTGTTTTCTTTTCCCTCTTCTCTACCTCCGTCTCCTTCTCCCTGTCTTTTTTTTGCCTCTCTTGTTTGCTCCTTCTCCCCAAATCTCCCTGTAGAGGTGATACCTCGGTTAGTCTTTGATTATTTTACAAGGTTTTCAATCTGAGTTTGGTTTTAATTAGTCTGCAGTGGGTTTTGTGTTTGTTTTAGCATGTTTTGATGTAGTTTCACTTCTAGTTTTAGTTGTCTGATATTGAAGGGGTGTGTACACTCAGTGGCCACTTAATTAGGTGCACTTGTATACCTGCTCGTTAATGCATGAGGTGGTCAAGAGGTTCAGACCAAACATCAGAATGGGGAAGAAATGTGATCTAAGTGACTTTGACCGTGGAATGATTGTTTCTCAGAGACTGCTGATCTCTGGAGTTTACAGACAACAGTGTGAAAAACAAAAACCTCCAGTAAGCTGCAGTTCTGTGGGCGGAAACGCCTTGTCACTTTCACACCTGTAGTTCGGGCCGAGAAAAAAAAAAACCCTTTTAGTTCTGGTCTTGTTCATGTTCACGCTGGCTTCTTACAAACAAACCAAGAGCTGTAAGCATGAAGTCTTTTGGACTGACAGGTAACTCATTGATTGGACAGTTTTGATGATGTCATCTTGCATCATCAGCGCTATTTTAGAATTTAGGAAATTTAGGACGACATCATTTGTCCGTTCCTTCTACTACTGTTGAAAAATAAATCTGTTTAATGACGTGACAACGCTGTGGTTAAGGTTTGGTTTTGTTTAGGCAACCTAGGTTTATGTTAGGGGACCTTCATCGCAATGGTTACAATAATAACCACGAGGTTAAGATTAGAGCGATCGTGGTCACAGTTAAAAGAAACCAACATCAGCTGTGTCTCAATTCAGGGGCCGCATCCTTCGAAGGCTGCATCTGAAGACAGACTGCATCGCAGCGGCGCGACGAGGCCGTCCTATTTCCAAGGCTCCTTTTTTCCCCGAATTTGGGGGATCCATCGACTGGATCCTCCGCAGCTCAACCTATCCCAAGATTCATTGCGGGCAAGAGAATATGGCGTCCCCAAACATACAACAGCAAACGAGCAGGATTACACTTTTAAATGTAAGTATTGGGTCTCAACTCACTCGAATAGCTGGAATAGCTTGGAACTCAACCTCATGTTATGAATTATGACAAACAGGTAGAAACCGTAACATCATGGGTTAATACTTCCTGTGTGGTCGCTACATTTAACTCACTTTTTAATGAGGAACTGCTGAAGTGCAGTGAATTTATTTAAAAAATGAAATATCTACTATCATAAAATACCGTGGTTCTGCTTTGCTTTCACAACACAAACAGAAGTAAAAAACTAGACAAACACACTGGAGTTCGTTTGAACCGAGAAGGTTAACACGTGAAAGCACCCTAAAACTTTGCTAATAAATTGAAAATAGCATATTAAAGGGAGCAGTACTAAGAGGGACTGCACCACCTTCTGTAGGGCCAGGTAGTCCCCATATACACATACATACATCTATCTATCTATCTATCTATCTATCTATCTATCTATCTATCTATCTATCTCTATATATAGATAGATAGATAGATAGATAGATATAGTACTGCACCACCTTCTGTAGGGCCAGGTAGTCCCCATATACACATACATACATCTATCTATCTATCTCTATATCTCTATATATATATATATATATATCTATATATCTCTATATCTCTATATATATATATATATCTCTATATCTCTATATATACTCTCTCTCGTCGTCCGTCGTCATGTACTGTCCTGTCCCCCCTATCCCCCACTTTGCCTCCCCTATCTATATATATATACTATATATATATATATATATATATATATATATAAAATATATATATATATATACACACACACACACACACACTTTTTTTTCTATTTTTTACTATTTGTTCATTCTGGAGCAAATTTCACTATGTTTCACTAGTAGTATTTTCTGTGTTCTTTTATCATTTCATTTTCACTTGATTTAAACTGCACTAGTTTACATC
>VMKM01002758.1:0-58349 GCA_008360985.2 Macquaria ambigua | reverse complement strand
GAGGATCTCTGGGATCCAGAGGGTGTCAGCAGGCGGAGAGCATTAAGGCACATTGGGGGGTGTGTGTGTGTGTGTGTGTGTGTGTGTGTGTGTGTGTGTGTGTGTGGGACATGTCATGTCCCATGTCCATGTGTGCTGGTGCTGATCTGGAGTCAAAAGTAGCCCAGTTCAGCGGAAAACCACAGACCTTGCAACACTGAACACACCTCATGACACTCTTTGAAAGACAGCCCCCCTCATTTGCATAATGAAGCAGAAATGCATACAGAAATGTAAAAAGACAAAGATATGTGAAAAAAAAATGCAAAGGCAAAACAATACAGAAATAAATACAGAAATACATTTTTAAATGAATAAATAAAATGTAAAATTAACTGGGAAAGTACATAAATAGGGCAATTTATATGCAACGGGAAAATAATACAGAAATAAATACAGAAATATCAATTTCTGTCACATTTCATCAATTAATTAATGCCTACATTTATTTTTATTTTAACAATGTTATAGGGATGCAATGCTAAATCAGTGGAGCTTTCTTTTAATTACAGCATAAGCAGAATACGTATGTTGTGTGTAGCACTGCAAATATGCAACATGCTATTAAAAAAATGAACAGTGGGGACTGTATATGAGGATGTGAAGTAAGGTCAACAGCAGACTCTAGAACAATGGCGGAACGTTCTGAGGAGAAACTAATAGAGCTTTAACAATACAGTAAACCTCCTGCCATGTTTAGCTATGTTTACATTATGCAAATGTGGAAGCTCTCAAGGCAGATACTCTAGTGTTGACCAATGGTTCTACCCTGATCCCCAAGTGGATATAATTTATAAATACTTCAGGTGCACAGGAAAGTATGTGAACAATGCTGCCCATGTTGCAGTTGCGCGTCTATGCATACATGTTGGTAAAAAGCAAGTACATCACAAGGCTAACCTCTGGCTCTGGTTTGAATCTGATGGGACTTGTGGGGATTCTGTCTGTTTTAAGATCATTCATTACAAATCACCTCATCCTGCGTTTCCTTCTCAGCATGGATGACCTACTTTTACACCGTGTCTGGATAGAAACCTTTATCTTGATTGGAAACCATCAAGGAAAATGAACACAGTACACACAGTACTCTGGCATTATGTCATGTCTGGATTTGAAAAAATGTATTGAATTTATTATTAAGTTATTTCTTTCTGCAGTATGACCCAGTGCTCTGTGCTCAGAACATAAATGTAGTTACATAAGTGTAAAGACATTTCAACTTATACATACACATTTCCTCTACATTTCCCTTTCAGCTGAAGGCTTTCAGGGGCAGTTCTTCTTCAAGTAAGCTGACTTCCTGTTCAGCAAACACATTTCTTCTCTGTCTTCCTGTTTATTAGTCATATTATGATCGTGGTCTGATCAGTTCCCTACAGTATGGAGAGCACCTGTCAGCAAAGGACTAAAGTCTGTGAAAAACACTGACACCGTATTTGAGACACTGCATTTCCTCAAAGAAACAAGTTGCTTCTTATTAGATTGTATGATCGATTTGAAATCTGGGGGCTGTGTTCACAAAACCTGCTAGTTTTAAGAGTTGGTGTATGTGTGTGTTTATGTGTCTGTCAAGCCATCTCTGTAGTGAACCCTCTTGCCCTCAGCTGCCATACTAAGAACTCCTTTTTCCATCACCATGTGTCCTGGAATGTATGGAAAAGTCTGTTTTCCCAACTAGTGGCAAGGCTGACTGATATTTCAACAATTGCCATGAAAATTGGGGTCAGACATTCTTGGTCCCCAGAGGAAGAATGGTCACAGGGTAGCATTTGCACTTGATGTTAATAAGCATTGGCATTATCTGGATTCTTCCTGCATTGTGATTGGATCTCAATATGAGAATAACGTAGGCAGAGCTGGCAGACAGTCAACAAATATGGCTTGCCCCAGATCAAGGGATGCAATGCTGCTGTATGGGCTCTACTTATTTTACTTTGCTGAGGATGGGGTCATCTGTAGAGTTTTGAAAAGTAGCAGAAAGAGGCAAAGTTAGGTGATCTTCCAACCTGGCTGAGATCTGACCACACTGTATGCCAGACCACGTCCAAGTGTGTTCTGTGTGCATTTACAACATGTGTTTGTCCTTATATGTAAGATATCCAAATACATATCATGTGTTTATACCAGGAGTATCATCAGGCCAGACTTTTCACTTGAATTCTGAAACAAGTGACTTCTGCCTCATAAAAAAAGGTTTTATGGTAATGAAATGTTTGTTTAGCTTACAATTCCCCTGAGGAGAGTCCTTTAAACTGTCTTTAAATAGGAGGAGGTGGTGTAAAGACAAGGGTTAACAAGCAATGTTCATGTTAACTTGTTAACCTGTGTGAATGTATGTGTTCCCATATTATGGTCCCTTAACCCAGTGATCACAGCTGCTCTGTGGTGTGGCCATTCTAAGTTTATCAGCTGCTCAGGCCTTCCTACTGTCTGCCTTCATGCTTAACACACACACACACACACACACACACACACACACACAGACGCACATGACACTGAAGATCTGTAATCAGCATGTTTATGTTCCTCTCAGTTGTTTGCTTTTAGCCATCCAAGGACAGCCCTCCACTATAACACACACACACACACACAGACAGACACACACTCACCAGCATATATCAATAATCTAATCATTTCCAAGCAACATCACACTGAATAATGCTTTCTCTTGATAAATGTAATCTTATATGTTAGTCAAGTATTAACTGCATCATTGTATTTTTTTCAGAAATATATATATTTTTTTACCAGTACAGTATATAAAGACTTCATACAAGGGACCATCTGTCACTAACATAATTGATTGACACAGCCAGTTAGAACGATATTGCAGCACAGCAGAAACAGGAACTGATATAGGTGAAAAATTCCCCAGACCTCACATCAATACGACTTGTGGTTTGGCCTTGAAATACTGTTTATTTTCTCTCTCACACACACACACACACAAACATAAAGCTCTGGTCCCTAAATATAGCCATCACTGGTTGATGACAAGGACATACACAAACAGCAGCTGTCATGCCTACATAACATCACAGCTCCCCCTGTCTGTGTGTGTTTCTATACAACTGACAGCCCAAGATTTTTCATGACCTCATTTCAGATTTATAACCTGCTGTGAAACACACTGATGACACTTCCAGAGCCAAGTTGTTAATTCTAGTAACAGAAACTACAACTCAGCTCAGTCAGCCTGCTGCAGTAAAAGCTGCTCTTTGAAGCTCCTTCTCCTCCCTGGTCCCTGATCCTTCCTGCTGGGGTCATTACAGAGGTCAAAGGTCAGCAAGACATTTTTTAACTGTTGTTGTCTGGCTTATTATCAGGGTTGCCAAAATGGTTTTGTGTTAAGGAACCACTATCAATATTTTTAGGCTGAATGCACAGATACATGATACTCTGTGACAGTATTTAATGGTAAATTTGATGATTATCACACAAAGTAATTCCAATAAAAGCTAGAACCTTTACACAGCCTTTATACCAGGACACAGGACAGTACAACTCTGCAGTAAAATCCAGAGTAACGATGTTCATGAAAGTTTAGCAGCTCTTTAAGGCAGGAAGGGAAGGGAAACGCTGTTATACATAGGCGTTTAAAATAAAAGTAACTGTTAAACAAGCAAATGACAAAATACAATACAAAGTAAATCAAATGTCATTGAATCTCCATTACACAGGAGGCAGTAGATACTGACTAGTTGACATTTAGGTAGTGAACTGTAACCATTAGAGTAAGGCCCTCTATCCAACTAATACAAAAAGCAAAAAACAGCTTGAAACTTATGGCTACAAACAGTGCCCACATTACTGTGTCCACACCATTTTTTACCACATTTGGGAGCATAGAACCATGAAATCATACACCTGAAATTCTATGACTGACAAGTTGGTTGCACAAATAATTTCAATGTGCAAAGACACTGTGAACAAAAATACATGATATGCGGGAAATACATTTATTTGCTTTCTCTCCGAGAGTGCAATGAAAAGATTGATATCACTCTCAGGAAGTGATTAGCCTAGCTTAGCATGAAGACTGGAAACGGGGAAACAGCTAGTATGGCTCTGTCCCAAGTTAAAAAACATACCACTTAGGTGTTGGTAAGCCAGGCTAGCTGTTTCCCCCCACTTCCAGTCTTTCTGCTAAGCTAGGCTAACCGCATCCTGACTCCTGGGCGTTGAAACATTTGATACAGGGCCACAAGGACACAATATGATTGACAAAAGATGAATAAAGCACTAAGCCCCATGGTTTACAGTGATTTTAGAACAGCTAAGGTGCGTTGTAAGGCACGATGTGGAGTGGAGTTATAAAACGGTTACTACATATACCTGGCAAGGTTTCATAAAATAAACACACAGCAACAAAAAATGCAATAATTTATTAATAACAAATAATCATTCTTCTACCAAGCAATGTAGTTCTTCAGGGACATTTAGCAGAATGGTTGCCAAGCAACATACAGACGCAGTGGAAAGCATGCTTAAAGATTGGGATGATTATTATTTCCATTTATCTGGATATTGCTATTAATTGTGCAATAGCTGAAGTAGTGTTCAATCATGTTAGTACTCCTCTTTGCTGGTACAGGGGTGTTTGACTCTGGACAGGTGCGTTTTAATTGCGCGGTGCCAGAAGCAAGGATATTGCTCCAGCATCTTCTCTCGTTGTAGTTTGAATGCCAGTAAGATTGCAGGGATGATTCCCATGTATGCCCCGTCACTGACAGGATTTCTCTTGCCTCTAGACCAGCATCAGAGAGTTTTTGTACATAGTGCTTTGCAAGCAGTGGTTAATGTAGGCTAGATTGTCTCAGTGCCAGCTCCTTTAAAATCTGTGGAAACATGGAGTCAAGGAAGCAAGTGGACCACATAGTCTGATGGTCCCGGCTTTGTTTCTTGATTTTTCCAGCTCTTCAGTTCCTCTCATTCATTTCAGCATGTCTTCTTTCTTTTTTATCTTCCTCCTCTATCCTGTCCATCTCATCCACACTTAGCCCTCTCAGTAAATCAAAAAATCACACAAAATCTGACATTTTTAAACTATTTTTGTGTTTTGATAATGTGGTCACAGTGTGTTTATAGAGTATTTTACAATGGCTTTGAACGTGGCTGATCCAATCATAATCAAGGACCGGAACTATCCGTTTTATAATAATTATTATATAACTTTACTCTGTGCTGCATTTGTCCTCATCATTCCCTGTCACATCCATGACTTTTGCTTATACTTTATGATTGTGAATTGAAAAAAGTCTTTTTGGACCAGTGTGCATCACATGCATCTAAACCCACAAGCAGACAAATGACACCTCGTGTCTCACTGTATCTTCCAGTGTGTGTACTGATGGGGTGTGGAGAACACTAATGCTCGGCAACTAAAACATTTTCACTTTTCATATTCTCTTTGTTAGCATTTTTAACAAAGTGAATATATATAACATCCATCCATCTATCTATTTTCTTCCGCTTATCCGAGGTCGCTGTGGCAGCAGGCTAAGCAGGGTTGTCCAGACGTCCCTCTCCCTGGCAATGCTTTCCAGCTCCTCCTGGGGGACCCCAAGGCATTCCCAGACCAGATGAGATATATAATCCCTCCAGCGTGTTCTGGGTCTACCCCGGGGCCTCCTACCAGTTGGACGTGCCCAGAAAACCTCTAAAGGGAGGCGTCCTGGAGGCATCCTAATCAGATGCCCGAACCACCTCAACTGGCTCCTTACGATGCGAAGGAGCAGTGGCTCTACTCCGAGCTCCCTACGGATGTCCAAGCTCCTTATCCTATGAGCCCAGCCACCCTGCGGAGGACACTCATTTCGGCCGCTTGAATCCGCAATCTCATTCTTTTGGTCACTACCAAAAGCTCATGACCATAGGTGAGGGTTGGAACGTAGATTGACTGGTAAATCGAAAGCTTTGCTTTCCAGCTCAGCTCCCTCTTCACCACAACGGTCCGGTACAACGGCCGCATTACTGCTGATGCTGCACCAATCCGCCTGTCCATCTCACACTCCATTTTACCCTCACTCGTGAACAAGACCCTGAGATACTTGAACTTCTTCGTCTTTCATCCCAGCCACTTCACACTCAGCTGCAAACCGCCCCAGTGCATGGTGAAGGTCACAGCCTGATGAAGCCAACAGAACCACATTATCTGCAAAGAGCAGAGATGCTATTCTGAGGTCATCAAACCGGCGACTCTCCTCCCCCAAGCTGCACCTTGAGATCCTGTCCATGAATATCACAAACAGAATTGGTGACAAGGGGCAGCCATGGCGGAGTCCAACACACAAACGTGTTTGACTGTGTGCCAAGAATGCGTACACAGCTAGCCAGAAGCGGCCAGAACAGAATCCACATTGCTGAATCCGAGGTTCGACAATCGGTCGGAGTCTCCTTTCCAGCATCCTGGAATAAACTTTCCCGGGGAGGCTGAGCAGCAGTGTTTTTTGCTTTGGCGACCACCGAAGCTGCAGCCCTTCTGGCCTCCCGGTACCTGTCTGCTGCTTCAGGAGACCTCTGGGCCAGCCAAGCCTGAAAAGCCTCCTCCTTCAGCTTGACGGCTTCCTTCACCGCTGGTTCTAAGGTTGCCGCCTTGACAGACACAGACGACCTTCTGACCATAACTCCTAGCAGCCGCCTCTGCAATGGAGGCTTTGAACATGGCCCACTCTGATTCCATGTCCCCAACCTTCCCCGGAATGCGTGAGAAATCCTTCCGGCACCAAATGTATATGCACCATACATTGGTATTATTATGCTCTCTCTTTCTGTCTTTGACTGTGTGAATGACTGACTGTCAGTACATTAAAGATGTTTTCCCCTCAGCTGAGCTGGATGCCATGTGCTGCAGCCCATAATAATTGGCTTTTCCAGGGCTATGTGGGTTAATCCACTGTTACATAAGGCCAGTTCTAATGAGTCTGTGTTTTTTGCTGCAGGTGATGGGTTTAACGATGTGCATGCTGACTTCCACTTTAGACCCAGACCAATGCTATGCATTGCAGGAAAAGATGAATACTGCTGATTGTGTATACACACACACACACACACACACACTGTTAACACACAGACTGTATGCAGGGGTTGGCAGAGGTAGAGGTAGAGTTTTTCTAGTGGACATTCAACCCAGAGTGAGTGTAATAACACTGATATGAAAAGATTTTAAAGTGAGAGAACAAATGAATGCTGCCTTCAGGGATCTTTTGGAAATAAGAGAATTACAACTTGAGCATGTATAAACAATATAAGTAAGAAGGTGGTAATGGAGACATACGTACATTCTGTTTGTTTTTATTTCATTCAGCTAGTTCTTTATCTGTTTACCTCTCTTGTGCTGCTGTAACATGTGAATTTCCCCCCAGGGATCAATAAAGTTATCTTACCTTAATTTGCCAGGATGTTTGTATCATCATACGTGCCAGTCTTATACAAAATCTGACTTCATTTCAACTGTTCAACAAAAAAACTGTGTCTCTTGAATGATGTTGACATGGAGTTTTAGTCACTTTTTAAGTACTGTTTCCCCCCACCTTATGAATCCATCCTTTTTACTCATTGCAACGTACTGTATCTCGACTACTGGCCAGATTGCCATGAAATTTGCTGTGAATATATGTTGTTACTAGAGGCACTCCATGAGCTTTCCCCTAGCACCACCCCTAGGACAAAATGTGAACTTTGTACACAAGACAGTGTAATCTAGTGGGATGACTGCCATGTATTGCTGCCCTCAAGGAAAATATTGTCTTTTAAGTAGAGAAAAAAAAAGTCGAACCAGCTTGATACTTATACAATTCATTTCACTGCCAAAGATGATAATAACAAATAAATGCAGTATAAGAGGGACTTTTAAGCAATACACCTCTATAGAAAAATACTATATAAAAAGTATTTTGTAATTAAGGGGCCTATAATCCTTACTGATGCCTGTGGTGTGATATGTCTGTTGTCTTACAGAGGATGTCCTGACCAAGGATGCAGGAGAATGTGCAATCTGCCTGGAGGAACTGGTACAGGGAGACACCATCGCTCGCCTGCCCTGCCTCTGCATCTACCATAAAGGGTACAAAGCTCTGTTTAGGAAAATGCTGCATCACTTTATTTCTTTCCCTACATATAAGATGAGTGTTATTCCTCCAGTATTAAAATAAAAATGCTTACATTTACATCAGGGTAAATATGGTAGAATTATGTTAAGGCACAGGTGTGGTGTGGTTATGGTAACAATGTGTCATTTGAAATACTATATGTATTATGGGGACACATTTGATGTGACCACCCCATGACCATGAGCACTTGTATACGGTATTATCTATCATTCTGTTACACTCTGCTGTTACTCATGTCTTCTTCCTTGCTTTTTTCCCCCAGCTGTATTGATGAGTGGTTTGAAGTGAACAGATCATGTCCAGAGCATCCATCAGACTGAAGCTTTTTTTGCACAGGTAGAGTATTTCCAAACATCCCAGGTGATGGATTGATTTCTTGATAGTCATTTTAGGATTTTTCTACATTTGTTTGTTGTTTTCTTAATATTCTCTGCTGGTTGTTTGATGACAGGTACTCTACAAAGAGAGCGATCTACAAAATGAAGTGTGGATCCAGGGAGACTGCTGGACACTGTGACCACTGTGATCAGTTTAACCCCTCACCCCCACCCAATAATGTAGTACCACGGTGTGCCAAATCTCATTTAAGCAATCTTCAGGGATACAGACTTTTGTGTTTATGTTTGAGTTGCAAATCCACGCTCAGACCCAGACTGGATGGACTGATCTCCACCTCACATCCTCTCCAGCCCTGACACTCAAAGCCACACAGGACATTATGACAGGCAGAGCTCTTCTTCCTGAGTGGCCATTGGACAGCAGATGTCAGCTGATTTTCCACCCGGACACTAGAGGAGGAGGACAAAGTCCTGGAGGTGGGTCGGGGCGATGTGTGGATTATTCCTCCCCCTCTTACTCTGTCCCTCCCCTCCTCCTTCAGCATCAGTGTCTACCAGTGCCTTGTTGTTGTGATGCCCAGCCACCACAGGGCAGGACAGAAGAGTCCAGACTGTCAGCAGAGCCAGCTGGACGGACTGGAAGGACATGCAGGACCATCTCACCATAACTGCCACTCTACCAGTCCAGGAGAAACAAGCCAGAGACAGGACAGCAGAAATATCTGTCTGTGTTAGCAGCTCAGACATTTCCAGAACTGAAGCTGCTGCAAAAATGGTGCCAATCAACTGTGAATATTGTCATACACACGCTTAATCATCAGTGCTTTTTATCATATATTATGGAGTAGAGGTCTTCAGGCACAAGAACCCGTCCTTAATCCTGAAAAGGATCTCTGACCTACCAGTCTCAACCTACAGTAGAGTATTGCTGCCACCATGACGAAAAAAAACCAAATTGCTCAGTTTCTCGTTATAACGACAACATTTTCTTGTTTTAACTAGATCCTTTTACTTTATAATAAGATATTTTTCATGTTACAATGACATATAACAATGTATGGAAGTTTGTTGTCGTTGATAATTTTTTTTGATATAACAAGATAAAGTGACGTCATTATATCAAGTCAAAAAAAGTACAAAAAATACATTACAACATGAAAAATATAATTCTATAATATAAATAGGTTCTCATAACAAGAAAAGTTTTCACATCAATGAGAAAGTGACTTTTTTTGGTCCACTGTGCTATGTCCGTTTTGTTCAACTGTTTTGCTTTATGGAAAAATAAGCTTCTCTTCTTCTCATAAAGTCTGTCAAAGGCAGATTTGAATGAATTTGAATAGGCTGTGTATTAATTATGGAATTTGATCATACTTAAGTTGCTACAAATATGATGAGTTTGTTTGGAAGTTCACATTTGCTGTATCTTTATTCTTTTGTAATGCAAAAGAGTAACGAGCACAAACATTTCAGCTGATCTTTCCTCAGTGTGCAGATTCAGTGATTGTCACAGTTCAAACTCTTTGTAACAGAGAAAAAATCAAGAGCTGTAATAGAAATGGAACACATAGATCATATTATCGAAACCGTGTGGCGTCTGTGCAGCAAACATGATCTTCTTTTAAATACAAATTTCCAATTTCATTAATTTAATTCTTAGCCTTTGTGTTTCCATAATCCCTAATGTAAAGTGCACGAGGACGCACACGCACGCACGGACACGAGTGACATGATACACGGTCCTGCCAATGGTTTCACACTGACCTACAGGTGGCCGTAACACGCCTAGATATGCTGCAGTGCACCAACAAAGGCAGAAGAAGAGCACACGCAAGTAAACATGAATGTGAATGCAGGCTTTGCAAATGTTTCATGAGAAGGAAAATGTATTCAACACATTTCTTAGAGCTCAAGGATACACACAATTGGTGAGTAACACTGAATGGAAACATAACATTTGTTTCTTTACAAGAAAACTCCACAGGGCAGCTTTAATGTAATCCCACACGATTTCCTTGTAGTCTGCTCTGTGTGTTCCATTTCCATGACATTGTTTGATTTGTTCTAAATTTGTGCACCTGACACTGCTTACTGTACCTGTTTACAAGAGTTTGAAGCTGCCAGGAACCGAAAGCCAGTCTGCTGTAGTGTGCTGTCAGTAGTTGTCACAGTCCAATCAAAACTTCAGTCTTGCTTTTATACAGACCCAGCACCAAATAAACTCGGCCAAGACACAGGACTAAGGGACACTGGGATGGCTGGACCTGACACACTGTTACAGTCTGTTTCTGGGGTTTTCAGGGGGTCGGGTTTGCCTGAAGACCTCTACCAAGGAAGAGCTAGAGTATACAGGCTTTTAATCCAGTAAAAAACAATCACAGTTGATTTCAATAAAGCTCATCATCAACCAGATAATATGAACTCATCAGTGAAATCACCGAGTGTGGATCCCAAAGCTCCAATGGAACTTGTCATCCTTTTCCGCCACAACTTCCTTCTTTCCATGACTCAGAACCCAGCGCTTGTCCCACCACCCTGAAGACTATTTTCATACTGGAAAAACAAATAAGCTGCTTCAGTATTTCCTTAATAGCAACTTTAAAAGCAATCTTGTGTAATCCCAGCTTCATGTGGAGGTCCTAATGAGGGCATGATGAAGTAGTCATTCAAAAATGTTGATTAATGAGAGATGAAGTGTCCCATATGGCCTCCACTTTCTCTTGCTTTCTTTTCTTGCCACTGCATTCCTCTTTTTGTGTCTTTAAAGCTACCTCCAGGTAGGAGCACATCGTTCGTAGTGGAGCAAAGGTTAAGCAAAATAAAGTGGGAGCTTTATTTTGGAGAGATAATTATTTTCATATTTTGTTTGTGCTGCACCTAGTTGACATGGCTTGGATAATGTTAAACATTCTATTTGATAAATGTTGGCTTTAAAAGGGCGATTTTACACATCACAGTCAGTTTACTAGTCAAGAGGAGCACTCATTGTGCAGAACGCTCACATCAACATCCAAGTGGTAATTTTAACTGGCAAACTCAGATTTTTCAGAAAGCTCTAATATATCTGACTTGGCACTAAATCATATGAAAGTGCCTGAATAACCAAACAAATGGATGCCTCACATCAGCCAAAGTCTGTTGCTTAAACTAATTAAATCCATATTTTATAGATACAGTGCTGTATTGGCCAAGCAGAGTATTTTGAACCGCTACACAACCAACCTTTGACTTGTCAAATAACGTGAACACTCCCGTGATGTAAAGATAAGAATCTTTCCCATCTCTACCTTCCATCCTACATGACATGAACGTGGCATAATGAAAGATGCTGTCAAGTTCTGTTAGGGACTGTAGAAATCTTAGATTTGATAAAAAAGCAAGGCCTTCCCCAATATTTCAAAACAGTATACTTATGGCAAACTGTCACTCTCTAATTTCAGATAAAGAACTGCTAAATAAACAGTTATTACAGTTATCTAATGAGTGAAATGGGAACAGGCGACAAGTCTGTGGCTGCTGATGGCACCACAATATTTTTTCAGTATTCTCACATACTGAAATAAAATATAAATCTGGGATGAGAAGAAATGGAATCCCTTTAAAAGGACCTCCATCCTATCTGTCAATACATTACACTGTTTTAACTTTCCAAGTTATTTTTATTTTTCAAGTTATGTCGTTCTCTGAGGGATCCCTTTCTGGGTCACTGGAGGAAAAAGCGAACTTTGGAGTTTTGGGATCCACCCTGACACACTCATGACTACTGCTTCATCATACTGTATATGTAAACTGTATAAAGATAGACGACACGTCTCCACTTCTTCCCACTGTATAAAAATGAAGCCAAAAAAAGTCCCATCCGCTAATATGGAGGGGGCGGGGTTTATGACCTATACTGCAGCCAGCCACCAGGGGGCGATCCAGATGTTTTGGCTTCACTTCTCGGAGCTGTCATGGCGTCAATCTTTATATATAATCTATGATGTAAACCTGACAGCCACACAGATTAGCTGAGCCATGTAATACACTGTCCAACCACACAGTGGTGCTACAGAGTCATGTAGTTCTCTGAAGCAATAGTCTTAACATTTGGCTGATTGATGGACATCTCACAGGGCTCATATTGTACCTTCATCTCTCACTTTAATCTGACTTCTGCAATTAATAATTGTTTATCATAATTTTTATGACTGATCATACAAATGGTTTCTGTGAGCAGGTTTGACACTGACTGGTAATGTCTTTTCATTTCTGTCTGTGAATTTTAGAGGAAAGCAGATCTGGCCTTAATAGATATGATGATGACATTCAATTATCTGTCCTCGTGGTTTTTGATTGTTTTATTGATCTTTTATTGGATGGAGTTTCTCAGTTGTCATGGAGATGGTTTAGTTGTTATCACGTGACTTGAATATGAAACTTTGGTCACTTGATCTTTCTCCAGCCATCCACTGATTCCTGGTTGATGATTTTGATTAGCTGTCTGTCAACACTAGACCAAAACCAATAACAACTAAGCCATCTCCATGACAAATGAGCAACTCAACCCACTGAAGAAAGCCATAAGATGTGGCTGATAGCTTCGGAAACACCAACAAAGTGAACCTTGTGATGAGAATTTTGTTTGTCAAATAAGAGAGCACTTATCCAATCAGTGTGTTGGGGTAGAAAGAAAAAGGTAGAGACACTTTCATTGGTTTAACATAAGTTCATATCCTATCGATACAGAGGGCATTTGCAATATATTGTCAGGATGTCATGATGACTTAGTGCTGAATATCGCGTGAAAGTGGACAGATTTCACCTCTTAGCCCCTCTGTTCTTGTACCTGTCTCTCCAGGTTGGATGAACCCTCAGTGGACAGCATCAGATTCTTCTGTTCTACACTGTGTGTTGACACAAATGTGCAATCACCGTCACATGGCTTCCCCTATTTGCACATGCAGTGAGAAATCCCGTGTACAGTGTTGTATGTGTTTAAGCCACAGCACAGTGATTTCAAAGAAACACAGTGGTGTGTTGGCTCAAGTTTGGGAGGGACTGGGAGAATTGTATGTCTAGTCTTTGAATTGTACTGGGAGTGTGTGAAGCACTGAGGATACAGTCATAAGATAAGCTTTTTATGAGCTACTTTAGAATCAGTCACGCATTTTTTAGCGTTTTCATAATTTATTTCTTGCCAGTTCTGAGCCACAACTAGCATTACCTAATGAAATGTAATAAAGAATGTGTGCTGTTCAATATGTAACCGACAAATACAGAAAATCATAAGCAGAATATTTCTTTTCTGTAAAACTATGTACAAAAAAGCCCTTTGGATACCAATCATTCTCTTGTACTTGCATTTTTATGCCATGTTATTTTGAGTTTGAAGCTAATCCAAATTTTTCAGTAAAAGTCCAGCTGTCTAATCAGCCTGAAGAATGTCCTATTCTACTTATTAATACAAATCTGTCAAACATGGAGCTTAGTCACAGTTCAGTCAAGAACTGTGTGCATGCTCACTTTCAAGAAAGGGCAGTGGTTGTGGTGGTGGTCGTCCAGTTACCCACAACAGATTTTACATGCAAAAGTCAATTTGCTAGTCATTTTAGCCTCAGCCTGTAAAATTGGGCATTTACCAGGCAGGGAGGTTCCAAAGAAAGATGCAATTGAGTTGCATCATGGGAAATGTATAATTCAGTGTTTTTGGAGCTAGACCCAAACTAGGGACTATGAGTCAGGACATCCCAGCCTCTGCTACTTTGATACTGAGGCAGAATAATAGGCATTTTTCATAGCAGACATTTTGAAATATAGCAGAGAAAGCACAGGTGTAATTTGCAACCTGAATAATGGCTGCCTTCCATTTAGGTGTCAGTTTCAGGGCGCTGCTACTGTCCATGCTGGCTCACTGTCATACAATAGGTTACTGGAACACTTCAATGGAACAGAGCCATAATTCACGAGTTCCCTGTTAAGATCCGATCTGTTTCCCTCTATAGAAACAGAGCAGGAGCATAAAGAGAGTCATGAATACGGTAGTCTTTCTGATCTAACTAAGCTCCATGTTTTGTTCATATACAGTAAGTGTCCCCAGTCACTAGAGGCCATCAGCTTTTTCACCACCAGCACTGTCAAGAGTCCATCAGGGGAAATTCATACACTGATGCCATGCAACAGAATACATTGTTATTGGGATCAAATTGCCAAAGGGTACCTGTACAGCTAACAGTTAACATTATAATCATGCTGTCTTCTTTCATTCACTCTCTTCACACTGAAGTACACCTCAACACATTCCACCAGCTATGCTGAAAACTAACAGCACCTTGAGTAACAGCCAAATAATAAATAAAATAAAGTTATTGTTTATATACAAAATAGTCTATACAAAGGTTAATACAGAAGGAAGTCATTGTTTTTTTCCTCTTTGTTCATCTGTGCTTCCACTTCCTTTTTTGTAACAGTCATGTAAAACCATCAAACATTTGTCAAAATTTCAGGTAAACATCCCCTACATGAAACATGAAACAGAAAGTTTCCTCGGTGCAAAAACGGCTTCATCAACAATGAATGATGCAATGAATATATAGTATTCCCATTGAAGCAGATAGTGAGACTTTGTGCCCACACCCAAACAGTTGCACCCGAGTGAAACACACTACATCTTTTCTTTCTTCATTACTCAGCACATGCACATATCACATGAGTGCCCAGTCAGTTGAACCGCAGCCTTTTCTCTGTCACAAACTGTTTCTCTTCCTCTTCAGAGAGCTGGTTTCCCTTCACACTGTAGGAACATGATCAGACACCATCAGACATTAATTCACATTCAAAACACGTTCATGCACTCAGAGGAAGTATACATGGAAATGGTCTTAATGTGGTGGAGGGTTTGTCACCCTAATGACTACTACAACTTTTGTTTAATTAATAAAAGAAAGAAAGAAATTAAAACATTAAGCACTTTGGCTTTCCAATGCCCCACCATAATCTACACAATACTTATTTGGCGTTCACTGGTTGGAATAAAAAAACATTTATCTCTGTAAAGAATGAATCATCAGGTACCAAAGACTGGCCAGTAGAGTAGCAAAGTGAGAGGGGAAGGAAGTCTTTTTTTCTGTACTCCCATTTAAATTTCTTCTCTAAACAACTTCCTCAATGTTACTTAAAGGTGGGGTAGGCAGTTTTCTTTTGGCGTCACTGGGCAAAAATGCCATATTAACCGTGCAGCATATTGTAATTCAAGTGGTCTGAGAGCAGACCTCTACTTCAGCCCCCCCTCTTGGCTCTGTTTTCAGGCTTCAGAAAATCTAGCCTGTGACGGTAGACTTTAGCCAATCACAGGTTATTTTAGAGAGACGGTGCGTTGGTATTGGCTAAGCTACAAGAGCAGATGTGTGTAAACGTCCCTTCAGACGGTGAAAACCTGATTCAGTGGAGGAAAATCCTGCCGAAAATCCTGAAACTGGTGATAAATTTCCAACACCTCCTTTGCCTACAGCGGTGTATAGTACAAAACAACATGTCCCGGCTCCACACGGAGCTTCAGGCTCATTACGTTAGATGCCATGGCGCTCGTAACGACGAGTGGCAAAGAGGCATGATGACAAACAGTGGGGAATAACTTTTGATGGGGAACAGTGGTGTGTGTGTACGGTGTACTAGCCTCTCTTCCTGCTGCTGGACGGCGTTGCAGCTGCCTCTGAAGCCTGGGGCGCTCTGCTCTGCAGCCACGAAGCGCTGGAGTGGCGTCTTTGAGAAGACAAGTAGCGGCCCTCGGTGAGGCTCACGCCGCGGAGGGCGAGCACTACGAGGGATACGGTTTCACTGGGGAACCGACTCCTTCTGCTGCCGGTCAAAGTTGTGGGTTTGGTGGGAGGGGCTTAGCGGAGTGATACGAGGCAGCAGAGAGAGAGGCGGAAGGTTTTGCCTAGGTTGCACAGATTCTGCCTACCCCAGCTTTAACAAAGAAACGCAGGACTTTCCTGGATAATGGGTACAGGTGGCCACCAATTTAAATGACTGTTTCTGAGAAATGATATTTTCCATCAGTTTGGTGGACGGCTCCAAATACTGTAATACCCATGAGCCTTGGCCACCCTTTCTATAGAGAAGAAGCGCGTCAGAGGCGCGAATCAGAGCAGTTGAGAACAAAATACAGCACCATAGTTGCTGATTTCATCCAAAATTGACCCAGAATCCAAAAGTAAACTCATTTAGGATGCAGAATGTATTATCAGTTTTCTCAACAGAGTAATCTTTAGCATTCATGCATCATAACATCATTTTATGATCATTTTGGGATGTTTCTTAATGAAATGTACCTTGGGAGTCGTAGTTAACTTCTCTGCCATTTCTTGCACCTTTGATTTTTTACCAAGGAATCAGATATTTTCTATCACAGTTGTTCATCTCTTGTACTGATGATTCAACCATAACATTTTCAGAAAACTAATTGGATTTTTGCAACTGGAAACAAGAGCCCCCAAAATAAGTCCTCATGCTTTGCTACTTGTTAGGAGAGGGCCAGGCCAGTTCAGCGCCCTGCTTTCACCAGTAGATGTCAGGCTTAAGAGAGGTGAATACGTTGACTGATTTCCATATGATAACATTTTTACAGAATGAATTTATTTGTCAGAATCATTAGCTAGATTTCCATCCAAATGAAGAACAAATTTTAACCGAAAATCAGCAAAAGAAAATGCAAATGAATGCATGTTTCCATCCGCTGCTGTTATGCAATTTTTAGGAGATGGTTCATTGAGATAAACAGCTGGTGGTGCTAATTTTCCAGTCGGGTGCCATTAAACCATTGCAGAAGAAGAGGGCGCAACGAGATGACTTAATTAAATGAGTGCCAGTCAAACCTCAAACGGTGAAAAACAATCTAGAAAACGTGATGGAAATAAAGCATTTATGTTTGTTTCATGTATTAATTTGAGAAACGTTACAGTTTCCTTATTGCTCTGAACAGATCCAATGTTTTAGTCTGCTGCTATTTTTAGTCTCTCCGGTGGAGCGGAAGCTTCAGTGGATATTTAACTCACATGCTTCATGTACGTCATGATCCATGAACTCTGTCGCATTTTGCATTTAATCGATAAACCAACTTTTCCACCTCAGCCAAGTGTAAAAACGTTTGAGATTTTTTCGAATTTTCTCCGTTTCCGTGATGTAATGAATTTTCAAAACTTTTCCATAATATTTTACCCCATTTCCATGACTTTATTTAAGTAGTTTAAAATAAGGAGGCCTATATAACGATCATAGGGTGCAATAATGAGGCTCTTACTCCAGTGTGCTATGCCCTAATACAGACACTGAAGCATAAATGTAGCACGGAATAATAATATGCCAACCATATTCTTTTATTTTCACAAATTTTGCATTGACTTAAGTGAATGTCAGCATTTGCCGCATTTATCAATTCAAAAGGAATGATGCATCGAAGTTTTAAATTACAGTTGTTTTTGTTTTGTTAGCCTATCTAAAAGTTAATTTCCTACATACCGGGTATTCAACTGCCCCACATCCCAAATCCAGTGTAGGTACCAGATCTGCTCGGCCTGGCAGATCTGCTCAGGGTCCTGCATTTACAGATGACGTAACACATTCACACATTATGATTGGCTGTTCGTTGGAAAGTGTACGGATGCCGTCTGTTCACGCTGGAGACTACCAAATTTTGCTTCTCTCTCGAGTCATGTGTTATATTTGTCGTTCGAAAGCCAAACATTATTAAACATGCACTTCCAACGAATTTTTGCGGATAAGCAAGCTGCTAGCGTTGCACACAATTAGAGAAAGGCCATTAGAGAAAAAGAAAATGCCTGAACCTCACCATATCTCTTTGATTGCTGTGTTGTGAGTAAGGGCCTCAGCGAGGTGTTTGATCCCATCCACAGTGAACTGGTTGCTGATTAACCTGCAGGTGAGTTTCTGAAAATCAATGTCTGACAAGGGTATTCAAACAGCTCTCATCCATGGTGACATGCAAGAAAATACAGAGTGTGTTCATGCATGTGTGTTTTGCTTACCAGAGATGGCTTAAACCCGTGTTCGCTTGGACCAACTCAGCCAAGTATTGAGCTGCATCATCAGTCAACTCATTCTGCACTAACCTGTAACAGCACAGACATGTTTTTCTGTACCTAGAGTAGTACTGTTAGAACAGCTAAAATCACTTGGCTCAAACTAAGTGACCTGCCTACCAGAATATCCTGAGACTGCTGTTCTCTTTCAGTGCTTCTGCCAGACACTTCCCGCCTTTAGATGTGATGCCATTGGCTGAGAGACTAGAACACAGAGACACAATTTATGACTCTATTTAATCAGTGAGTTTAAATCAGTAGGTTTTTATTGTCTTTGAAGGTAGCTGCCTTCTCACCTGAGGTTGGTGAGCCTTGGGTGGTGCCTCAAAGCTTCTGCAAATGCTTCCGCTCCCTCATCGCCAATGCTGTTCCCCCACATTCTGCAAGCAAAAATATCTGTTGTGTATGCATCAGATAAAACGCTCTCCCTTTTGATAAGCCGCCCATCTTATGTCACCTTGAAGCTATGCTCAACCTTGGCCCTCTTTTTCCCCAGCACTAAAGAAGGGAACAGCGCTAGCACAAAGGGCCTGCCTTACTTAGGCCAGTGGTATCCTCCAAGAGAAAATTAATTTGGCATAATTTTTAATTTACAATTTTTAAAATGCACATACACATGCATCAAGATTAAACAAGTCAAACAACTCTTCTCCAATTTACCATGCTTTATTCACCAATGATTTTTGGCTGGGGCTGGTAACCTGTCAAGTTAGCCGGAAACGTGGACATATTTTAGTTTTTTGTCAAATCTGGGTTCAATTGTCACATATTAATCATGATTTTTTTTTTTCAAGATAATATGTTACGCATGTTTTGTGTCACTTGGGAGATGATAATAAAACTATTTTTTGTTACCATCTGAAACTTTCCTCCATTAATCCTCCCTGGCCTCTCCATTGATGATGTCACTGGCTTTTTCTTTCTAATCCCACTGCTTTCATGAGCACAGCGGGATAAGAATATCCTGGATTACTGAAAAGATCTAAGATAGCAAAGACGTTTTACAGCAGTGAAGTCTTACCCCACATCAAATATAGAAGTGCTCTTCTGAATTGCGCTGGCCAAATATCTCCCACCAACACTAGTGATCTTGTTTTTACCAATCCTGAGGACAAAGTAATGTCAACATCAATTTAAGAGATATACGACTATGACATATTAATCATACAGTTATAATAATTAGGCCTATCATAATATTCTAATTTTATCTTGGTACAAGTTAGAAACATACTTGACAACCCGCAGCTTTGGGCATTCCTCAATTATCTGAGCAACTAGCTTGGCTCCGACATCTGTGATGTGATTATTGTAAAGCCTGAGGACAAAAATACAAATCATGGTTAAAGATTCTGTTTCACTCTCAGAAAAACATTCAGAAGAACTGTCCTTCACTAACACTTGCTGGGGTAGTAACTGGGGTTACCTCTACCATTTGTGTAGCCAAAAATACAATTATGTACCCCAAGGGACTGTAATGTAGCTTTGACCAAAACATGTCACACACCTGACAGCAATGAAGTCATCCACACAGACAGTGTGTATTGGCAAGCAGAGCCAAACTGGGTCAAACAAAACGATCCCTCTGCCTCTCTCAGTACCATTTAACAGGTGCACCCCAACTCTAAAATGCTGCTATTGTTAAAAAGCTCAGAGGGGTTCAGTTAACTAGGCATGGTTAGTACTACTCAGCCTGTGAAAACAGTTGTATAATGTCTTCTGTGGCACGGTACCTCACGACCCGTCAGATTGATCTAGTTACCATTTAGAGGGGCCCGATCCCTTGGTTGGGAACAGCTGGACTAAGCTACCTAACTGAAAAGAAAGTAGTTAAAACTACAGCTCCACCTCAACCAGCTACAACAGTAAAATGCTGCTTACACATTGATGCATCAGTGTTAAGAATCTAATAATGTCATATATAATGAATATATCACAGGGGACATTTGTCTGCAGAAAAAGTACTTTTACTTTGATACTTTAAGTACATTTTGCTGAAAATACTTTGCTTCTTTTACTTCAGTAGGATTTTGAATGCAGAACTTGTAATGTAGTATTCTTAAGGTTGTTGAATTGGTACTTTTACTTGAGTAAACAATCTGAATACTTCTTCCACCACTATTACACATATACCTTGAGAATGAGTGGAATGCAGACTATTTAGTTTTTGGTACACTGCAATAATTGACATGTTTACTCACCCCAAGACCTCAACAACTTTGTGCTTACACAGCTCCTCTGCAAGAACCTCAATGCTGCTGTCAGACAGGTGATTGACGCACAATCTGAAGACGAGCAGTTTGATTAGTGTTTGATTAGATCAGTTAAATACATTTTAAAATCAGTCTGAACATCCCTCAATGTAAATTATAAGGTGGTTAAAAACATGTTTATACAATATAAACTTCTTACCTCACTACTGTCATCTTACAGAAGGAGGGCCTCAGCTGCTTCACCCCATAGTCACTGATGTTGTTGTTGTCCATGTCAAGACCCAGGAGCTTCTGACGGTGCTGCAGTACAAAGTTCAGAGCGGTGCAGTCACCTGAAAACACGTTACAGTAACCCAGCTTGATGAATCCAGCTGTGATGCCTTTCGCTGTCATCCGAGCGATGTCTTTGCTCCCTGTCTCAAAAATGCACCTCAGCATCCACAGGAAGTTGGGCAACACATGAACTTTCTTGCCCTCGTCACCTTTGTGGTGAGGTAAGCCATGGAGGTGGGACTTTACACTGGTGGAAAGGTAGGATTTTAGTAAGGCCCGTTTTTTCTTTAATAACGCAGGAGATACCAGATGCTCCATCAGGCCGGTGTGAGCCTTGGACAGCAGTCCACACAAGAACAGATTAGTGAACTGAAGGTGTTCATTAGCTGCAAAGGGCTTCTTTTCACTGAGCTTTGAAGAGCCACTGATACAGAAGTCAAAAGGCACACAGGATGGTTCTTTTTTCCGGCTGCACTCTGTGAAGAACTTGAGGATGGAGCTGGCAGCAGCCTGCTCATCCAACACAAGAGCATACGCTGCCAAGAAAGACTGGAGGGTAATATGGAGGAATTCAAATGTAGCAGGGCTTCCACTGGCATCATACTCACTGACAGGTCTAAGAAAGCCCAGGGGCAGGTCCTTCTCTGTCAGGCCACACACAGTGATCTCCTCTTGGCTGCAAATGAAGCTACCTCTCTCTATACCCTGAAGTGCTAGTTTGGCAAACGCTGTGAGAGGCCTGAGGCCTGCTTTGAATGTCTCTGAGGCACACCGAGTGCTTTTCTTCAGCAGAGATGGTGCAGTTGAGGCTGAGTGGCTGAGGAACACCTCAGACAGCAGGAGAAAGATGTCAGTGAGTGTGATGCAGGTTTCAGGCAGATGAAAACTATCATGCATGGTGTGCAGGTGCCTAAAGCTCTTGAATACAATCCAGCAGAACAGCGGGGTGGAGCACAGGCCACAGAGGTGGGGGCTAGCATCCAGCTGAACTGACACCAGCTCTCTGTGCTCTTGCTCCTTAAAGTGCAAATCAATGTAGGTCTTCAGATGAGCTGGGGAGAACCCCTGCAGAGCCACCTTCTTTCTGATCACCCTACTCTGGATCTCGATCCCTGTCCGGGCCGTCAGCACCTTCTGGGAGCCCTTGAGTAATTTCCCACAGAGCAAGCTGATGAGCAGCTGGAGGGGGTGTGCCTTGTCTTCTGGTGACACCACTTCAGGAGCATTCGTCAGGTCTAGATCCTCCTGAATCTCATCATAGCCATCAAATGTAAAAATAACCTTCTCAGGGAAGCGCAGGATGTAATCAAACACCTCATTATCTGGATCGTGATCTGGGTAGCAGCTGTATTTGAACAAAAGGTCTCTGAGGGAAATCTGTTCGGTGTCCTTGAAGATGCTGAACATCCTACAGCGGAACTTAAAGAAGAAGATGGCGTCTGTCTGCAGCTCTTTCTTGGACCAGAGGTTCTGGAGCTTCTGCAGGAGGATGGATTTTCCCACACCAGCATCCCCCATCACATAGATGGTTTCACCTTCGGGATTGAAGACTGCGTGGTCTCCTAGGAGCTGGTCCAGACTCTCCAAGAAGCCCAGACTTTCATTGCGGTCATTCAACAACTCCATCAGTGTGTCCGTGTATAGCTCCTCCAAACGGGTTTCATCTTGCTGGCCGTACGACATGATGAAGCAGGAGTCCCGGCTCATCTCATGCCTCAACTTCTCACAATATCTGCTGACTTAGAGGAGGTAGACAGTAAATTAGTGAAATATAGAAGCTTTTAGTGGTATTCTTATAATCAGAGTTAGGGGCAGGGATTTATAATTTTCTATCTAGGACCAGACACATTTTATCCAATCCAAAAATGAATGTGTTGGTTTTTTTGTGTTTCATGTTTCATCATCTTATATGTTTGCTGCATACAATTTCTCTCAGGACTAATTTTAGACTGGGACCAGGAAGGATAATGTGTGCAAATCTCCTATGTGTACAGAGAACTTGCATATTGTTACACACTTGCACTGACACAGGCACACCTTGCTCAGAGTATTTGACAGGCCTCTGCAGTTTTAGTGGCAGCTAGAGCAGCATCAATCCTCAGAATGATAAGACAGAATCTTTATGATCCCTGTATGAAATAAACTCAGCAGTGGTGACAGGATTCCACTTTTTGGTGGGCTAGGGAAATATGAAGATGTGGCATTTTTTATAATTGACTGATTGAATAGGTTTGAAACATGATAGGCTTAGTGTTTAATTTACATTTATTTGGACCAATAGAAGACAGGTGTACATACCAGATGGGATGGATCACCATACAAATAAAGGAGCATCATTCTTTGCAAGAACTATACAAAAGTCAGGAGGTTGTTATGTTTTGTCAAATGTTGATGCGTTTTGACCTTCAGGGCCACCGTATTATAACCTTCATGAAAGCCGAATTTATAGCAGGGCTGTTGTATTAGACTGTATTGGTTTTAACTAGGTGTACCTAAGTGTATTTCCACGGGATTTGCAGTCTCTAACAATCTCTATCCCTTGCTTAACATTGTTAGCAAACCATAAACTGAACGACATTTTCCACATTTGTGAACAGGTGCGACTGATTTGTTGTTGTATGTGTAATAGTCTAACGGAGCAAAACTACAACTGGCTGAACTCTTCATACCAGGCTAACATGTGGACATTAGGCATATGGGTCTTTTAGTTCCACAAACACTCTCACATGGAATCTATGCAGCATAAAAAAGAACATCTTGGTGGCATAGAGCAGCATTAGTGATTGTAATACTTACTGGGATCTGTGTTAACCACTTTCATCACCGTTACGTCATTGCTTGGGTTGTAGTTGATCTCTTTCAACCATGGCTGGAGGTCTATGTATGCATCACATACTTTATATATGATGTAAATAAGGAATTCACATGCCTCCTCCCCCTTGCATTGGACTAGCTCCAATATTTTGCGCACCTATCACAATCACAGGAAAGAAAGTCTGTGTTGGTTATAATTTCTCAAACTCTCTACTTTATTTGGGATTTTTAACCAGCAGATATTACACAGAATGTTAAGTCAATGTATTTTAGATTTTTTTTAATTTATGGTAATGAAACTGTTTTTTACAGATGTCTTTACAGTAGTTTTCCTACCTGATCTGTCTTGGTGACAGTTTGCTGTAACATCTCAACATCTTCTTCACAGAGGAAGCCACAGGCCGACAAGTTGTCCAGGATGCACTGAATACTCTTCAACCTGGACACCAGCACCTCTCTGTGGTATGTGAGGATGTTAAGGCACGACATCTTGGCTTCTTCTATCTGACCCATATTTACTGCAGAACAGTCACCTCTGAGGGATAACAGAAGACAAGACAACTACACTGTATTGTGAGCCATTTCAGCAAAATATGATGTTGCCTAACGTTCTCTAATCCCATTTTAGACATCCACAAGAGTCAATTACAGTGAGACCAGCCACAATAATTCAAGAATGCAGTCTTTACACTGATATCACAGATATCGTAATTAGACTCAGTGCTCATACCCAATGATAATTGAAGGAAATCTGTAATGTGTTTTGATGAATCCAGATATTATTTTTATAAGTCTGAATAAGAATCCTCATTAGGCAAGTACCTGAGTCTGATGCAAGAATAGATAGTCAAAACACTGCTGATCACGACTGGTTAAAGCTCTGGCAGTACTAGTTTTGCCAAAAATTAAAAAACAAAATACTACTCATATTTGGTAAACACACAAATAAATTGAGTCTATCAAGAACTGACTGACAGCTGCCCAAACGTTGTTTACTAGATTATTACTATAACACGTCAACGCTACAAATATCTTAAACTAGTTTAGTAGTATTTACCAACATAATTCTCCTTCTTTTGTACCACAGCTGTTCCTCTATCTTTTAATGCTTCCCATTTCGTTTACCAAATGATACGCCTCAGTGAAGAGGAACTGGAGATTTTGTTGAAAGAACACCTGAAATGGCAGGTGAACTAACTGGTCATTAATGTTAGCATCGGCTACATCAGCTGTGTTTTTCTTTTTTTCTTTTTTTTTTGTATGTTATCTACCTCAGATAAAAGCTAACTGTAGCCTACTGTACCCCTGTAGAAACATAATGCTACATAAGGACAAATTAATCCTACCATAGTGTTGCGTCCACACCAAAGTCCTGTACACAGTGCACTTTAAAGTTACAACCAAGTGTTAAAAAGAACTAAATATTGTTCACCTGTGCCCATTAGGCTACTTTCTGTAAACAGCATCAACTGTGTACCCACCATAAAACAGTTAAAACAGAAGTGAAAGTATTCAGTATCAATGCGTAATTTCTCTCCAGAATTTCACAACCTACACGTGCTGCTTTCATGTCCCCACGGAAATGTGAAAACTAAAATCACACCAGGTATTTTTCTACTTTCAATGAACAATACGAATATATACAATACAAATACCTATATACATAGGCATTGCGTCCTTTTGCTTTATTTTACTGTTCATTTACAGGCATGTTTTGTAGTCTCTTTTGATCTCATTTCCCCTCATAGTGCTAATGAAATGTTATTTTCCGTATTCCGTATAAGTCCGTATTTAAGACGCTGCCCATGAATTGTATTGTGACCTTTGCTGCATGTCTCTCTCCCCCATTTCATGTCATCTCTCTGAAACTGTCTGTGGAAAAAGTCTCATAAATACTTATCATTTCAGCTCATAGTATGCTCTCTTGGTAAATATTCCTAAATAAAGTTCTGATGAATCTGATTATTTCCTGTTTCATTATCTTCAGAGTTTCTTAAATAGATTTAGCTTTACAGCTGTTTGGGTATCTTGGGTACTTGTTTAGCAGTACAAACTGACGGTAGTATTCTGACTGACACTGCCTTGACCTTCTGGGTTATAAATATTGTAGTGAGGAAATGTGGAGGGTCTCCTTCTCCCTGTGGACACTCGTAGGGAAGAATTCCCACGTACCTGAGAGAAGTGATGACTGATGACTGTCACCTGTGTCAAGTGGGCATTAAACGGAGAGAGACAGAACTGCTTTTGCCCGTGGCGGTGGCACTGTGGCGGGAGGGTGCTGTTCGCAACTTGTTGCTGACAGTGAAGACAGCCAAGCTGGGGATCCGTTCCTGTGTTAGGAGGGGAGGCTTGGACACCACCTTTAGGTAGAGAGGAACCGATGACTACTAAGTTCCTTCGCCTGTGCTTCACGAGGCTGTTATCACCGTGACCTTACGCCATCTCCAGCAGGTCGTCTGCCGTCACTGTCTCGGCTGCAGCGAGTATTTATGGTTTATGGCGTTTATGTGGGCGCTTCCTGGTTCTACGGGAGACCCCATGTTCGCGCCCCACGGGGGTGTCCCGTCGCCAGTCTGGGGCGAGATAAGTCTAAAGCACTTTCGTCTTTAATGTTTAAATATTCTCTTGTCAAGAGTTTTGTGTCTTAGTGCATGATGTATCTTAAAAATAGATAACACTGGTGGCTAACCGGTCCCTCTGCCTCACCCTATTGGTAGAAATGGTTCTGACCTGCCTACAGTTTTCGAAGTTTTGGTACTTTGTGGGGGGTTTCTCCCGGGCGGGGGGGTGTGTGCGCGCAAAGGTTGTCTTAATTCACTTGCAGAGCTGTGTGTTGTAGGGTCGTAGGGTGGCCTGTGCGTATTGGGGGTTGATCTCTGTGGGGGCTTTTTGCTTTGTGGTGTCTAGTTGTAGTTTTAAATTTGTATTTTAAATAAAGGCTATTTTATTTTTTTTGTACCATATTTGTCTGTGCAGTAAATGTTCTCTTGCCTCTGACACCAGATTGGGTTCACAGAGGTGGTGGCAGCCTTACATTACCTTAATCTTTAACAACTAAGGTTTATTGGATTATATTTCAAAGATTCCCAGCTTTATGCTGCTGTATATCATGCAAAAAGCAGAACCAAACACATTTTGAAAGTAGAACAGCTACTTGTTTACAAATATTTGATATTTCTGTTATTACATTTTCTTTCACCTATCGCATATGAATTTGGTTTTCTTCATCACACTTTTGGAATAAACTGTATGAAAGTCTTTCACATTAACTTGCCAAATGGTTACAGTGTAATTAAGATAAAAGGTGATTTGTTTTTGTAGGTATTATTTCATTCTATATATTTATATGTATATATATATGTATATATATGTATATATATATATATATATATAATTTTTTTTTTTTTTTGAGATGTAAGGTGTTTTCACTAACTATGGCTGATTAGCCCACTGGTGCAGGTTTGGGTGAAGCTGTGGTAGGAATCCCCTACATCAACAGACATAAGAGTGATAAAGGTGTAAGTTTGTTCCACCTGCAACAAGAGAGTGAGAGAATTGTCAATAAAACATAAAACAATCTGTACACTCCCATACAGTCTGAGAAGAGGCTGAATCAGGTAAAATAAGTGAAAACAGCTGTGGGGGGGTTCACCACAGGAATGCAAGGCCGTTAAAAGCAAATAGCTATGGGATTACTTTTGTGTCTTTTATTATGCAATCAAACAGAATAGGTGTGAGAGCAAAACTTTCCACACTGCAAACCAAAAAAAATGTATTTGTCTGTGAATCCAAAAGTTTTGCTTACTGTTGAGCTGAATCATGTGGGCGGGACCTAAACTGAAAGGTGCACGTCTCTGTTGAGGCCTGTGCTACGAAGCAAGTTCAACATATCCAGGATATCTTTTCGTTATCTGGCTTCACTAAACCCAACAACCATGATCACGTTAAGCGACGGTGGCTATCAACTCGGTAAGTCTTTCTGTTTGCAGCATATAACCAATCACAAACATGGACAAGTTTACTGGCAGCAGAGCTGCATACTGTACCAACGAAGAGCAAACTATATGATGAATTTAGGGCACGAGTAGATCTAACTATAATTACATTTGTGTATTCCATTAAATTAATGTGTTGCTTAGATGTATTCTTATGGCCTGTATGACAATTTTAGCCTTATTCTTTCAGCTGCAACCCCAGCGGTGTAAAAAAGAAATAAATATAAAAACATAATTCAAAGCAATAAGTAGGCTTACATGCATCAGGGCAATCCAGCCTTACATATACCAGTGGATGCACTGTATGCTGGCGGTTTAATGTTTTTTGGTGTCTAAATATTTTGGCATATTTTAGGGGATGAGTGTGTAGGTGCGGTACTGTCTTTAGTACTGAAACGGAGCGGAGGAGGGTGATAGACAGACAGAACACGTCACTTGGTTTGGTTTCTTAGCCTGCTGGCTTTCCGTGGTCTATTTCCCTCCATTGTAACAATCCACAGACAGAAGGGAACTGACAGGGAAGTGAAGGGACAGTCAACGAGAGAGAGAGAGAGAGACCTGCAAACCATAAACAGCTGTTTCTACGTGCCTCCCCCTGCTGATTTTGAGTGATTATTTTGAACGCTCTGATTAATAAATGTAAATAAATGCTTTGTTTGTGATCATACTTTAGTTTTAACAGCTAGTTCCTAGGCGTTGTCCAATGTGCTCCAGGCACTGTGGATTTATGATGCGTTCCATTGTTTTTTTTCTCCCCCTGACCTGAACAGCACCCTCTCTGTTTTCCTGGGACCTCCTGATTTACAAATTAAGCACTGGAGAAGGTGTTCAAGTCCATGAGCCCATGAGAATCAACCGTTTGGTGATTAGGGTGGAGAAGACCAGGGCTCTTTCTTGGAGTTGGAGAGAGGAATATTTTTGGGTGAGAGGCCAAGGAGAGCAATGAGTGATGTAGCTGGAGCCTGCATGCATCTATCGTATAGAGGGTTGATTTATCTTTACATTTTATCTATATACAGATCTTCAAATGTTGTAATAAAATCATTTTAAATTTATAATACAAGGAACACCTGGCGTTTGAACATGCACTTAAGAGCTCAAGACCTTAAGTATGGCTATTGGCTGGGCCGTAAATAATTAAAATTAAATAGGCCGCACATTAAATGATTGAATGAATCAAAAATAAAGTGGTATCCATAAACTGTTCAAGAAACTCAGATACAGAATTTACATCTAAAATCACATCAGTGTTTGAAACAGAAAATCCTGTCAGACATGAAGGACTCATTCACTTAGGTAACTGTTGCCTAATGGAATCAGGCGGGAAGCAGCGGGGTCCGATGTGGGGTATGTACCAAGGTTTGTCTGTATGTATAAGAAGGCATTAAAGCTGGGGTAGGCAGAATCTGTGCAACCTAGGCAAAACCTTCCGCCTCTCTCTCTGCTGCCTCGTATCACTCCGCTAAGCCCCTCCCACCAAACCCACAACTTTGACCGGCAGCAGAAGGAGTCGGTTCCCCTGAGAAACCGTATCCCTCGTAGGGCTCACTCTCCACGGCGTGAGCCTCACCGAGGGCTGCTACTTGTCTTCTCAAAGATGCCACTCCAGCGCTTCGTGGCTGCAGAGCAGAGCGTCCCAGGCTTCAGAGGCAGCTGCAACGCCGTCCAGCAGCGGGAAGAGAGGCTAGTACACCGTACACACACCACTGTCCCCCGTCAAAAGTTATTCCCCACTGTTTGTCATCATGCCTCTTTGCCACTCGTCGTTACGAGCGCCATGGCATCGAACGTAATGAGCCTGAAGCTCCGTGTGGAGCCGGGACGTGTTGTTTTGTACTATACACCGCTGTAGGCAAAGGAGGTGTTGGAAATTTATCACAAGTTTCAGGATTTTCGGCAGGATTTTCCTCCACTGAATCAGGTTTTCACCGTCTGAAGGGACGTTTACACACATCTGTGATTGGCTAAAGTCTACCATCACGGGCTAGATTTTCTGAAGCCTGAAAACAGAGGCAAGAGGAGGGCTGAAGTAGAGGTCTGCTCTCAGACCACTTGAATTACAATATGCTGCACGGTTAATATGGCATTTTTGCCCAGTGACATCAAAAGAAAACTGTCTACCCCAGCTTTAAGTCTGGAAAACCAGGAACACACAATGTTTCTAAAGAATTCACGATTTACAATAATTTGACTATTAACTAAACAGACATTTCTGCAGTGAGGTTTGTTACCATTTAGACATAAAGAAAAGAAATGAAGAATATTCACACTGTGTATCTGTAAAGTATTTTAAGCACATTTGTTTTGCTTAAAGAGTCGCAAAGTGTTTTCCCTGTTCTGTATGCCCATTTCAGTTTTTTCTTTTAATGATCTCTTCAAAGTTACTGAACACAGAAACACGCGCTGTGTCCCAAATCGCGTACTTGCGTACTCAAACATAGTATTTTGAGTGCATAAGTGTGTTCACACTGGTAAGTATGGCAAAATGCAGTGTACTATAAGTACCTGGATGGTGTACACAAAACGGCCAGAAAGTTGAGTGTGGAACGCTGCACACTTCTCACCCTCAACGGTCGCCATCTTGGCCACATAGCGGAAGGGGAGGACCAACAACGTATGAAAATGGCGGCTGCGGTTGCGATTGTTACGGCTAGAAGTAAAAGCACATTAATTTTTAATATAACTGAATTGAAGTCAAGTGAGCAAATGTGCTGGCAGATATTTCGGTGTGCGGCAATCGCGGTAAATGTTGGCGATAATGCTCTGTTCGGTTGCAATCCGTCATTAAAAAGAAAAAGAAGACGCGGTCAAAGGTTGTGATCGTCATTTCCGGTAAGCACACAACAGCAGTATTCTATTTGGGACGACACTACCCTGTCAAAATGAATGCACTACACAAGTCAGTACATAGTGTACACAGTATACTGCATGTAAGTGTACTAACGGGAGTACGCGATTTGAGACACAGCTACGGACTCTCCTGGATAATGTAACAATCATACAGGTTTATGTTCTGACTACGGCTGTTTTCGTGTGCCTGCTATACTAGCAGTACGATTTGGCCAAAATGTAGCATGTAGTATGCAGTATGCAAACAAAAGCAAAATCTGCAGTATGCCAGAAATCCCCGGATGTCGTATTGATTCGGAAAAAAATCTCCAGTATGCATCGGACCAGTCTACCTCGCCTACTGTATCCCACAATGCAAAGCGACATCCATGGTAAAGCCCTGATGTTACACACTCCGTGTGTACAGTAGGTGGCGGTATGCACCTATGTTACGTTGGTTTGTGATCCGCCAGTAAATTCAGAGAAGAAGAAGAAAGCAATGCAACGGTTGACATGGCGGTTGCCAGGGAGGAATACAAATGTAAGTACCACTCATAACATTTTTCCTAATTTATTTTGTGCAATCAGAAATTGTGACTACAGTCTATTTGTAACAAACCTATAACTACATTTGTTCCACTACCCATAACAAAGCCATAACGTTTAAGTTAAGCCTGGTAAGCTAACGTTTAATATCACCAAGACAGCAACGTTAACCATAGCTAGCTGGCAATAAGAAAACAACACGAAATACATAACATAAATCCGTGAAATAATGTTGAGTTATATGGTTTGTTATTAGGGACAGAGCAGGACACAGAGGCCCTCATTCGTTGGCGAACCGCCAGTGGGTGGCGAAATGCTGCCCAAAAAGGATTTGAGTAAGTTAACATCAGGTTTTACAAAATTAACTTAGCTTGCTCACAAGGTAACGTAAGATATTTAAGTGTTATGATAACGTTACATTTGGGGAGTTCGTTGTATTTAATGAAAAATACTTTTTATTGCCGCTTTCTGACAGTTTGTAAGGGAGCATGCTCTGGTGGGCAAAATAGAGCCCACCAAAGTGAAGAGAAAGTGGGAGAACCTCAAACAAAAATACAAGGCAAGTTAGCTAGCTATGTTGCCTGAGTTGTCCATTGGGCTGCTGCATCCTAAAGTTCTGTAAGACCTCCTACAATGCCATTGCTTTTCTGTAGAGAGCCATGACATCAACAGATGCAGTTGTCATGCCTTGAATGTGTGTTGATGTGGGTGTGTGTGTGTGTGTGTGTGTGTGTGTGTGTTTTGTAACGATACAGGAATTGAAGGCCCCTAGGACAGGGGTTAACACAGAGGGAGGAGAGGCCACTGCGGCATCCTGGAAGTGTTTAAAATTAATGGATGAGGCACTGGGCCAGAGGCCTAGCATTACGCCTCCGGTCATCATTGACTCATCCAACCAGGATGTCGTGGTGGTCTCTCCTCCCTCACCCAGGGAACCCCAAGCTGAAGCGGGAAACCCTTCAAGAAGAAAGAAGGAGCCAGAGTGGGTCCAAATCATCAACCTACTTGACAGAGAGGGATGAAGACAGAGAGAAGATTTGTGTGAAGAGAGAGGAAAGAAGAGAGAGAGGAGAGGAAGGAGAGGGAGCAGCTGGAGAGAGAGGAGAAGAGGGAGAGAGAGTGGTTGGAGAGGAGAGAAAATGAAAATGCAGAAAGGGAGGAGAGGAGACAGATTTAATGGCACTTGTAGAAAAATTATCTAAGTGAGGCTTGAATAAAAATAAGTTCAATTGAATTTTGGTATCTGCTCTTTCATTAACACTGTTAATTTTGTTTGTTCTAGTGTGATTGGTAGTGTTGTATAACCATCATCTACGTTAACATCTGGCAGTATTTTTCCCTGGATGGTGTATTTTGTATCACAATGTGGGTGGATGAGCCACATCATCGTCATAAAAATTCTAATTTTGAGTGAACATACATGATGGGTTTCATCACCAAGGTGGTAGTAACTATTTTGGGGATGGTGTAAACTGTAAACTACTCGTCACACCAAGACAACAGGTGCACCTAGTCCAGCATAGCAATAACTGCACCCTGGTGTTATAAAATTGTATAACAAGTTCTACCATCACAGACATACAGTTTACAGCCAGGCTTTGGTGGACATCTAAGGTAGTGTATAATCTTCAATCTCAAGAAAAAAAATAGAGGTCAAATGGTCCTCAGGCTGGTTTGGCAGGTCCTCGTACTCTCTAAGGAAGGCCCCCTCCTCCACATCTGGCTCCACCAAGTCCCCCTTTGACATGGAGAGGTTGTGGAGGAAGGCACAGGTGGACACCACCCCTGGCACAAGAGAAGTTTTATGTAACTGCATGATGTTAATTACACTTAAATTAATTTTAGACCTTATTAGTTAGAATGCTATATAGATCTTTGAATGTATTGTTTTTAATGATCTCAAAATGTTCTTCCTTGTACCACTTTGCTGCTTATTTTACCAACCTGCTGCTCAGCAGTCAGCCATTGACACATGCTCTCTTTTACCTCAAGAGCCTTGAGGAAGATGTTGCGCCATCAGGTCTTCATCATCCCGAATGCCCTCTCCACCACACCTGTGGCCTTGGAGTGATGCCGGTTGCACCTGGCCTGAACTGGATTTTGCACTGGCTCCCTGTATGGGGTCATCAGGCCGATGGGTGCGGCCAGGCATGGATATCCCCCATCCCCAATGATGAACCAGCCAGGAGGTGGGTAGAGCTGCTGAACGTAAAAGGAGCTCAACCGCAGTAGCCGTGCATCATGGACTGAACCAGGTAGACCTGTAAACAGTCATAGTGAAAAAAAGAAAAGGGTAACAACTTGCAAAAATGGTTATAAGATGTTTGATGTTATTATTTTATTTCATTTTCTATTCTCCTTTAGCTGAAAAATAGATTATGTTGAAAACGCCTGACACAAACACTTCTGAGACACACTGCTTGTCTTGTCATGATGATGATAATGGAATACCAACACAAATAACAATAAAAAGCCACCAAAAATCCTAAAAATGTAATGGGGGATCACAGTTTCACTTGGATGAAATATACTATCCAAATCTTAGGAATCTAAGCAACATTGTATCAACCTTTTGATACAATACTGATTCCCATCCATACCTGTAAATGTGTTCAGGATTAGACCTTTGTGATCACAGATCACCTGCAGCTGAATTGAGTGGGAAAGCTTCCTGTTGCAACAAAAAAATGTAGTCACTAATAGTTGACATTATATGGGATTAAAGCAGGCCATTATAGCTTTGGGTGAAGTGGCAATTCATATGCAGGGTACCTGTTCAGGTAGTCTTCCTTGTTTGCTGCAGGCGGCTTGATCCTGATGTGGGTTCCATCAATGCTGCCGTCCACTTGATGGAAGGCATGGGAGCCAGCCAGGTGGGCAAAGCCCTCACCAATCCCCTCCAGTTCATCTGCAGCAGGAAAATGGACCACCCTCTTGAAGATGGCCATGATGCTGTGTGCAACCTGATGGACGACATCATGGACTGTGGTGATGGGGACATCAAATGCCTCAGACACCACGCGATAGGAGGTGGCACTGGCCAGCCAATACAAATAAATGCCAACCTCTAGGTCTTTTCCCCATCCATGGTCATTGGCGGAGGAGGTCTCTCTGAAAATGAAGAAGAAAAGAGGTTTCTGGTCTCGCAAGAAGTGTGTGAAGACTGGACAGACAAAGGTAGAGAAAAAGAAAATTTAAAAAAGATAAGGAGATGAAAAAGACAGAAAAAGAAGAAAAGGCTGAGATGAAAAAGGCGAAGAAGAAGGGTTTTTTGAGCTGGATGCACAAGAAGAAGTGTGACAGCGACAGTGAGGTGGAGGAGGCTGCTGGATGTTCGCCTCAGGATGGACAACAGTAGCTCCCTCTACCTTCCCCTTCACCTCTCCACCCTCCCTCCTCTGTCTCCCTCACCCCGACCCTCCCTTTTTCCACCCTCCTTCATCTCCGTCACCCCCTCGAACTTTCCACCCTCCACCCTTCTTCCCTCACCCCCGACCCCTTCTCCATCTCCCTCATTCCCTCACTCTTTCTTCTCTCCATCCTCCTCCATCTCCCTCAACCCCCAGTCTTTCCCCCCTCCACCCTTCCTCCCTCACCCTCATCCCCACCCCCTCAGTCTTTCCACCCTCTACCCTCCTTCATCTCCTTAACCCCCTTTTTCCATCCTCCCTCTTTCCATCCTCCCTCTTTCCAACCTTCCTCCCTCACCCTCACCCCCTACCCTCCCTCCCCCCTCCCATCCCCTAAAGTTAGGGGCAGCACGGTGGCTCAGTGATTAGCACTGCAGCCTTACAGAAACACCTCCACCTTGTTTCTGTGTGGATGTTCCTCCCTGTGTCTGCGTGCGTTTTCTCCAGGTGCTCCAGTTTCCTCCCACAGTCCAAAGACATGCACATTAGGCTAATTGGAAACTCCAAATTGCCCCCAAATACATTAAAAATCTAATAAAATCAAATAATCAATCAAATAAAATTCCAATCATATTTCGGCTTGTATCTGCCTCTCTGAATAAGGATATACAGTATAAAAACAATTGTATGACATTATGGTTGCTATAAAATATAATCTATATCAAATATTGCTTTTTGAAGTTATGTTTTAAACAACACTCCTATTTGGGCAGGATCAATGTTACATAATAAAAGACGTCCCAAAACAGGAACTGGTTCTGTAACAGACAATGATATTCTGCAGGAAAACCATGTAACCTTCATCACCGACAGGTTTAAGATTATTTCTAATATTAGTCTTATTTACATTGTAAAAAAAAAAATCAAAATTTATAACCCTCTTTTTTACAATTGTATACAAAACTCCGTAATAATAACAAATTACATTTATTTCTCATTTCTGTACAGAAAAAATACTATATTATTCATACAGTATTTTTTCTGCTTAAATTACATACACAATTATGTAAAATGACAATAATTATCTATAATAGACAACAATATTCTGCAGGAAAACCATGTGACCTTCATCACCGACAGGTTTAAGATTATTTCTAATATGTGGCGCTTCTGTCAACATGAGTAGGATGTGGCAGCGGCCCGTTCGTGTAGAAACATGTTTTTTTACATGAAAAATGGGATTTTGGGCTGATTTGGTTTTTATGTGTTTCTGAATATATAAAGTCTCACCTGTTTATTGACACGGCTGAATACAGTTAATTGACAGATGAGACAGATTGTGGTTGATAAAGGAAGATAGCCAGCTAGACAAAATTAATTCAAGTGAGGAAGAAATCGCTCGACTTTTAAATTCAATTCCCATTAGAGGTGCTACATCTGACACAAATTGGACTGAGCTAATTTCGGATTATTTCACCGTGCAGATGGGTTGATATTGGAGCAAAGACTGACAGCACATCAACCTCCGAGTCTGACTCGGATGGCCTGGCTAACGTTAGCGCCGATCATGACAGCGAAAGTGAGTTGGAGGAAGGCGAGGAGGAAGATGTTCCACTAATGGCTGATGAGATGGTGGAAAGACGCGTGTGACGAATGTGTGGGTGGCTCTTAAAAGAGCCGTTTTGGGTGTGCTTGCACACTACACGGTGTCTTGCCATGGGACAGTTCCCTCTGCAGAGAAGTAGGATGTGAAGGTCTCCCTAACCCTGATCACCTCTCTTGCTGAGTTGCTGGCAGCACGTCTTTCCAGACCTGGCAGTGGCTCCACCTCACCAACTGGGATGCTCCCTCTCACTGCAGTTGTCTGGGTTGTTGTCCGCAGGACGTTGTGGAGAACACAGGTAGCTTTCACACACTTCTCCGCAACTTCTGGATGGACCTCAATGGCACGCCTGTACATCCTCCACTGTGAAGAAAGGATCCCAAAGGCATTCTCCACAACCAGCCGAGCTCGGGACAGACGGTAGTTAAAAATCCTGCGCTCTCTTGGTAGGATACGCCCGGGGAATGGCCTTATGAGGTTTTTCCAGAGTGGAAAGGCCTCATCAGCAACAAAGATGTGTGGCTGGGGTCCTCGGTGGTCAGCTCCTGGTAGTGGCAGGTCAGCAGGCAGTTGGAGAGTGCCAGATTGAAGTGCATGACCAAAAGCTGAGTTGGCCAGAATCCCACCATCAGTCACCCGGAAACAACACTGGGCATCCACAACTGCCAGGAGAACTAATGAGAATATTCCCTTGTAGTTGAATAACTGGGATCCTAAGTTAGCAGGGGCTTTGAGAACAACATGCTTGCCATCCAGTGCTCCACAGCAGAGAGGAAAATTCCACCGCTCCTCAAACCTCTCTGCAATTGACCTCCATGCCTCTGTGGTGGGCACAGCCATGAACTCCTCCACGAGGCAGTCCCAAATAGCAGTTGCAACGTCAGAGACAATCTTGGACACAGTGGAGACCCCAACACGGAAGCTGTTAGCGATGGTCCTGAATGAGTCACCAGTTGCAAGGTATCTGCAGCATAGAAAACATTTAACTTATTTGTGGATATACTGTATGTTCTGATTGGACTGTTTAAAATCATGTTTGTTCAGTAAACGTGTTTTTATCGTTATAGGAATTACATGACATCCAGACCACGTGAGGAAGTCTCTGGATTTTTCAGAACCTGCACAGTGAGTCTCCTTGAATAATTAACACCACTCTATATTAAGTGAACAGTTCATCAAAATAGAAACATGTTTTGGCCCTTACCATTGTTGAGTCTATCAATCCACGTGCACACACGCACACACTACAAATGAACTGGATCAGTGTTGATTTGTTCAAAATGATACAGAAGTTGTTGTATATGAGCTTGAGCTTAGTGTCAGTCTATCTCCTGCCACTTAGGTTCACTGGTAGCTCAGCGGATTTCTCACAGATTATTATCTCTCTCATTCATTCAGGACGAGGCTGATGAGCCAGAGCTTGGAGTTGAATTGGCCCTCCTCACAGCCGTCAGCGACAATGAGTCGCTTCCAGTTCACTACCAGACTTGAAGGTGACATCGTGCTCAGCCTCCCCAGACTTGCAGATGCCTTCCTGGTAATGTTTGGACTGATATATGCCCTACACCTATCCGAAGGGACTTACCAATACCTTTGAATTTATTCAAAAGGTGTTACTTGGTCTGGAAGACTGCAAACTCTCACCCAAGTTAGAGACACTCAAGAATGACTTAATGACTTGATGTGTGAAATTCATCTGAAAAACGGGTTGGGGTGACTTTGAGTGTAATATAAGAGACTAAAACTTACAAGCATAACTCCAAGAGTTGAAGTCCAAAGATATTGCCATACACAAAAAATATTGTAGGGTGGAGCTGCTTTGGTGTACATCAAGAGTTTTTACTTTTTATTTTTCCATAGCATGACCAACCAAAGTACACTGCGCTTGTTATGAGTTCATAAACAGATTGTGGCATTACTGTTGCCCTATTCTGGTTGTTTGACTTGAGTGTACAAAAAAGAGAGACTGAAACTCCCAAGAGTTGGAGTCCAAGAATATTGCCATACACGAAACAATCTTGTTGGGTGGAGCTTTGTTGGTGTGCAGCAAGACTGTTTTACTTGAATATTTTTTTTCTGAGCACGACCAGTACACTGTGCTTGTTTGTGTAATGCATTTTAATAGAGTATATTCACGGTTTGTGGCATTATTGTTGTTGTCCTATTCTGTTTGTTTGACTTGAGTGTATTACAAAAAAACTTGTATTACAAAAAAACTTGCAAACATCCACAAATATTGCCATACACAAAATAATATTGTTTGGTGGAGCTTTGTTGGTGTGCAGCAAGATTTGTTTTTTACTTGAGTGTGTTTGTATGTTGCCCTATTCAGGTTGTTTGACTTGAGTATAAAAAAAGGAAGAAAAAAAGAACAGAGATTAATAAATATTGATTTTAGTCTACATAAGAGTCTATGTTTTGTTTTTTTTAAGTTCCCTTAAATTAATTCCATGGGTGACGTGAATGAGAACTTTAAGTCACATTAATGGAAAAGTTTAATTTAACTGTAATTGAAAGGTACATGTAGCATGCAATCAAAATATTTGAATCTGAAAACATTTGACTTTTAAGTTCATCAACTTAAAAAATGTAAGGAGTTGTTAACTTATTCGGGTTTACAGTGCACGCAAAACAAATAGCCTAATGTATAGTAAAAGTATAGGTTGTAAAATCATCTGATATCACATGGTGAATATACTGTAGGTTATGTTTCTGAATATGGGGTCGTATTAATATGGAAAGGGCTCATTCAGCAATGATTCAACCTGATTTAGCCAGAACCGACTTGATTTTTCATGTTATGCTATGTCATTTTGTAGATGAACTTTTCCAGGAATTTCATGACTGTGGGAACCCTGCTCTCTCTCTCTTGTTTTAATACAGGAACCACTGGGGGCTACCCAGTCAGAGTCTCAAGGTGGACCACCTTCTCTTTTGTGGCTTGTCGAAGTCTGTTTGCTTTGGAAATCAAGCTGAGTTTCCCAAGTTCTGCTTTCTCTGCATTACATCAGTAGATTTATTGAGAACCTGAATGTCTTCTACCATCCCTTTTCTCTTTCAGCTCTCCTATCTAAAGTCTAAGACTAAAGTCATTTACAGAATCTGGTTGATTTAGTACAAATGTCTTTTTTAAGACATAGCCAAGAGCAAGCAAACAGTGGCTAACGTTTGTTAGGTTAGCCAACTAGTTGTTCTCAAAGAAGAGAGCCAAAACTTGTGTTGCTGTTAAATGAAGCTTGGTCTCAAAACGATTGTCAGACACATTTTAATCCCTTTTGTTTCAGAGTCTTGTCATAGCTTGTTAGTCAGCTGCTCAGCTATATCTACGTTACACTAACTACCTACTTGCGCCTGTCCCTCTGCACCGCATGCACAAAGACAGACACACACCTAGGGGGCTATTTAACGTTATAGCTGTGTCAGTTTGTGGCAGACATATCAATTTTTGACCAAATCCTATCCAAATTTGATTCATTAGTTTTGCATTGATGTATAGTTATTTTAAACTATTGCAATGGTTTTCTGTTAAGAATTCGTTCACCTTTTACACCCTTAGCGTTAACATTAAGCTATTGTTAGCTGGAATCGCAAATTACAAGTTACCGTCAAGCAGATGATTGGTGTTTGCATACCCGGTTATCTCTTTCCAGGATGATTTACATTTTGATGAGCTAGTGTGGGAAATAATAATCAATGTAGTTGAATCACTGGGAAAGAATTAGTTCTTAGGGCCAAGTCAGAGAGGTCACAGCTTAATGTATCACACACATAAAATGTATCAAGCAGTACAAGATGAGTCAGCAGAGTGAAGGAGGTGACGGCTGGAAGAACAATGAACAATAAAAGTACTTAGTGTACCCTGTTTTTTAAAAAAAAAAACAGGAGCAGCTGCAGTCAGATACTATTATTTATCAATCTGAAACATTGGGCCTATGGGAATTGGCAGAGAATCTAGAATATGACACAATTAGTTATTGGATGAGAATTTGCCAAAAAAGAAATATAATGGTGTCTGGACCACGATGTGAGAAAACAGCCTGTCTGTCAAGTCAAGGTCAGCGGGTGGCGCCATGTATTAGGCTCCACAACAGGAGGAGAAAAGGAGGGGTGAAAGAAGTGTATAAAAGTGAAGACCTGTACACTGTATGATCAGTCACTCCATGGAAGGACTCGTGTTTGCTGTAATTTGTTGATTCTGCAGTAAACTCTATTCACATCTGAACTCATCTCGACTCAGTTGTTTTTTGTTGAAGTTTATTAAAGTACAAGTGTGGTGAAGATCTGAAGAACATCTGGCCCATCTTCAAGATTTTTCTCCCACACTAGCAACTAATGTTGCCTTGCTAGCTAATAATCAACTTAACTTACTGATACGTGAAGCAGGTTCACTGTACTTCATGCCTCGGGGAGAAAGGCGGGTCTGTTGTGCTGGCTCTCTGTACACTTATCTTGTGTGCACGAATTCACCATAACATGGTAACGAATTGTATCTTGCAACCCAATAGCATTTCGAACGCTTGATGTGGTAAAACGTGGCTTCGGTTATTTATTTATTTTTTTCTCACTCCGGGGCTCCATAGGTTTGTGTCAGAACTGCATACAAAAGAAGTCAGCCAGTGCAAATGAGAGAGCCCCAGGCCGTAAGAGCAAAGTGGACAGTGAGGGCAAAAGTCTGATCAGTGACATATCAAAGTACAAGACCAGTAGTTTACACGATTGCACAAATAATTTGTTTGGAAGTTATCTTTTACTTTTGAGATTACATTTTTCTTTTTTGCTTCAGTAAGTTTTGTTTGATTATACTGACACAAATCTGATTCCATATATAGGCTAGTCAATTATATTCCAAGATTTTTTATCATATTTTAGAAGGTGTACCTATAGCCTACTCAAAACATTAATACGAATAAAGGTAAAAACAAACTCACTGTAATATTTAAATATTTAGACCATATTTAACAATGTTTCAGGGTGAACTACTATTTTGGATTTTATCCACTAGATGTGCCATTGTTCATTGATTGTTGGAGTTATAAGCAATTTTGCAAAGTGGGAGGAGCTATATTTTGGGCGTCCCTGGTTCTGGATTTAAACGCACAATACTGTATGTAATTCTGCTGCTAGGGGTCTCTCAATCAAAACAGCCCACCCCAAGGATTTCAATAGCTACAGGCCGGTGGCACTGACATCACAGCTGATGAAGACCCTGGAGAGGCTGGTCCTTGGCTATCTTCGGCCCCTTGTGAGACCATCGATGGACCCTCTGCAGTTCGCCTATCAACCTGGTATCGGGGTGGATGACGCTGTCATCTACCTCTTTCAGAGATCCCTCTCCCACCTGGAGAAGGCTGGGAGCACTGTGAGAATCATGTTTTTTGATTTCTCCAGTGCTTTTAACACCATCCAGCCTATGCTTCTGGGGGACAAGCTGGTGAGTTCCGGGGTGGATCACCACCTCACCTCCTGGATCCTGGACTACCTCTCCAACCGTCCGCAGTATGTGAGGACCAGGGAGTGTCAGTCCGACACAATTGTCTGCAGCACGGGGGCCCCCCAGGGAACGGTTCTGGCACCGTTTCTCTTCACCCTCTACACTGCAGACTTCACCCATAATACACCTACCTGTCACCTGCAGAAGTTTTCTGACGACTCTGCCATTGTCGGCCTTATCTCTGATGAGGATGACAGAGAGTACAGAGAAACTACGCAGGACTTTGCCCTCTGGTGTCGGAGGAACCACCTCCAACTCAACACAGGGAAGACCAGGGAGATGGTGGTTGACTTCAGGAGGCGCCAACATTCTCCCCCCACACCAGTGAAGATCCAGGGAACGGACATTGAGATTGTAAAATCTTACAAGTACCTGGGAGTTCACCTGAACAATAAACTGGACTGGACAGATAATTCTGCTGCTCTGTATAAGAAGGGACAGAGCAGACTTTATTTGCTGAGGAGACTGCGGTCTTTTGGAGTGCAGGGGGCACTCCTGAAGACCGCAGTCTGGTAAAGAAGGCCAGCTCTGTCTTGGGGAGCCCTCTGGACACGGTAGAGGAGGTGGGAGTCAGGAGAATTATGGACAAGCTGTCATCCCTGCTGGACAACACGTCCCACCCCCTCCAGGACACTCTGTCTGCACTGTGCAGCTCCTTCAGTGACAGGTTGCTTCACCCGCGGTGTCTCACGGAGAGATACCGCAGGTCCTTCCTTCCTGCAGCGGTCAGACTGTACAACCACCATGGACCCTGGTAGACCACTACACGAACTGTACCTCACTTATGTGCAATACACAACCACACACTTTATTCTCCTTATACACTTCATACACTTTATGGATGTACCTACCGTGCTCTTACTTACTTATTATTTAATAATTTTAATTATCTTTCTATTTATATTCCTATTTATCTTTTATTCTACCTCTTACCTGCGCTGTAACAATGTAAATTTCTCCATTGTGAGACTAATAAAGGATTTCTGATTCTGATTCTGAAAACAGTAACAAAATAAGTAGTTTGATGATGTCGTGAAGTAGCATGGGGTCATGGGAGTTGTTGTCTTCATTCTTAAACAACCACCATTGCCGATGAAAATCTATCTGACGTGACCATAGATGTAACGTTACAAAGAGAACAGGAAGTGAGTCAGGCAGAAATCATGTTGATGGACAGGGAAATGTATTGAAGTTTTATTCATGTTACATTTAGTCACATTTGTTCACACTATGTCATTTAATTCTAATGAAACATGCTAACTTACCATTAGATGAGTCGACTGCCCATACGGTAGCTAACATTATGTTGAGTTCAACTTGCTCATAATTACTTTTAGTATGATTGTTTTGACCACGGATAACAGCGCTGGGCTTGCCACATAACGTTAGCTACAGTAAGTTAGCTGTATGAGTCGACTCATCTTGCTAACTTGCCACTACATTAATCATCAGATACAGCTAACATTACTGTAGCTAACGTCATGTGGCATTCAACACTCTCATAAAGTTATTTTTAATATGATTGTTTTGACTACGGATAATAGCGCTGGGCTCTATAACGTTAGCTACAGTAGCTGTATGGGTCGTCTCATCTTGATAATTTACTTGAGTCCACTACAGATACAGGTACAGTAGCTAACGTTATGTGGCAAATTCAATCGTGGGGTAGGCCAGCGCTGTTATTCGTGGTCAAAATAATCATACTAAAAATAACTTTATGAGTGCGTTGAATGTGGTAACGTTATACGCATTTGCTTGGTGGCTGGCATGAGCCACTTGTCATAGTAGCACATCGTGGTAAGCTAGATCGATATTAAATATATCAGTAAATTAGGTCTCTACTGGATTACTGTGTTGCAAAATGGCATGCAATCAATGAAAAAAAACATATGCGGTGTGGCAGAAAAAATGCTGTATTACTGTTACTGAGTATAATTCTGTGACGTATTCCTTCCTTCCTCACTTTATGATGGATCCGGGTTTCCCTGAAAGTTAGAGTACCAAGAACATTGTGATGAGGTCACAGATTTTTTCATTGTTTTACAAATATAAAACATGGATCAAAAACTCATAATAGAGTCATAATTGACATTGTTTGCAGTTCAAGGTGTCCTGTCAGCACTTTTACAGACCTCTCTTTTACACTTGTGGTCTATGGGGAAAATGCTTTTTGGGCCACAGGGGAATTTTTTTCTGCAATGTGGCCACTGGGAAAGATTGGAAGCAAGGCCCAGTAGAGTCTGATTGCAGCCGCGGAGGGGCCACGTAGATCATTGCAGTACGTACTCATTTGGCCAAATGTAGCATGTAGTACACAGTATGCAAACAAGCAAAATCTGCAGTATGCCGAAGATACCCGGATGTCATACTGATTCTGAAAAAATCTCCAGTATGCATCAGACCAGTCTATCTCGCCTACTGTGTCCCACAGTGCAAAGGACTGGTGGTGGTTGCCATTAACGTTTCATTTATTTCATTTTAACAGTCCACCAAAATCTGTTCTGAACAAATTTGAGGCAAGAAATAAGCAATCCAGCTGCTGAATCTTCCCTCATATTAGATCTACAACGCCTAATCTAAAAGCTGGTTCTAACTTTTGTAAGGCAAGGTCACTACTTATCCGACTGCTAGCCTATTAGCTTACTTCTATAATTTCTCATTGTGGTTAGCGAGTTGGCTAACATTAGCTTCAGTTTACTGAATATAGCCTGTGGTAGCTCATTAGCAGCCAGTGTCTAGCTTTTCCAACAAATGCTATTATAATAAACTAAGGAGGGAGGTCTGAGGTGCTGCAGTTGGACCCTTTTGTTGCCATTAGCCGTGATATTGTTTATGCTTTCCAAAACCGGAAACTGGCTAAGCCTGGCCTAGCATACTTATGATGCCAGATAAAACACGCTCACGAGCACACCTGCGTGTGTAGAACTAAGCAGCCACCACATGCACGAGAGTTTCTACTTGGTGAGCGTGGGAGGGCATACACGCGCTTGTCAGTTACTCTGCTCTTGAAATTGGATTCTGCTTGCGTAAAATCAACCTGACTTTTGACAATTTGGGGGTAGAAACCAAGGGAGGCACTGGCCCTGTTATGATTGGTCACTTTCAACGCAATTACACACGACTTCCTTGAACCTTGATTGACAGCTATCGTTACAGGAAGCCTGGAGTTGGGGTACAGCCAGAAGAAGAAGAATTCATTGGGTAAGTGAATGTTAGTCTGAATCAGAGAATTATAAATTAAAATGGCTCTGTCTACCAATAAACTCCTGCACAATTCAGAACTCTATATAATAATTACCATCAAAGTATAAAATTGCGAAAGATGTTAGTTTTGTTACTAACATTACATATTTTTCAGTAACAAGCAGCTAGCTGTCCAAAACTGTTTATGCTAACGTAACGTTAACGTTGCATCTCTGATAAGTGAGTTAGCTAGCTCGCTAACTGGCTGATGTAATGTTAAGCCAGGTTGGTTGCTTGTTCTAGTGTTAACATGTTTTTCCATAGGTACACTATTGAGATGCAAACTATGATATGTCTCCATCACAGCATCAGAGACAAATTATCAAACACATATCAGTCAGGTTCTGTAGCTAGCCAATCAACTCATTCCAAAGGAGTTACTACTGTAGACAACTAGGCTAACTTAATCCTAACATTATTTTGTCATATGAAATTGCCATTCTTATTAACACTGGTTTAATGTATTGGATGGCAGGCTAACATTCAATGCAATAAAATAGTGTAACAATATGCCAACAAGTATTTTACTTTTTGGGTAGCTTTGGGTAGTTCACGTTGTTCCTCTTGTATTTTTGTGTGCCCACCCCATTGTCCCACGGGTAGATCTTGATGATCTTGAAATGGCTGACCCAAAAAAGGTGAACTACTGTCTAAAATGTTCATTCCATTAGTTATTCATTAGTGGCGTTGTTTAATTTAGATTTCTTAATTTCTCCCTATTCCTCTAGGATGAATTGCGCAATATGGCCATCAATTTGGTGGCCATGCTGAGAATAATCCAACGCCAAACAGTACAGCTGGTGGCAAGATGGCAGCCTCAGTACTGCACTCTCTGGTACTTTTTGTGTTTTTGTTTATTTGTTTAGTTTTCTGCTCTCCCTCTGAATCTGAAACTGAAAGTTAAGTTTTGATCTTTGAAAAATACAACAATGTACTCAAAATAAAAATAAGTGTAGGAAACGTTTTTTCAGTTTAAATATAATGTTGATTCAATTTTTTTGAATATATAATTTATTTTAATTTTTCACTTTCAGATATATTTTGATATTTGAGGTCTTTTTTTACAGTATCAAATCTTATTTTTTCAGTTTCAGATCTTTTTGTTTCATTTTCAGATCGTATTTTTTCAGTTTCAGATTATATTTTTTAACTTTCAGTCTTCTGGCCTTGATCTAGCGGGGGGGGGGAGTGGCATCAACTGACGGGTGGGGAATCATGAGTGACAGCATAACAAAGAAGGCTGAGGACCTTCCTCAATCATGGTGCCTTCAAGAAACGCATTTGGCACCAATCGCAGTATAAAAGCAATAAAATATGCCAGGCCGTGCAGTTCACCAGCCACACTTTAAGGTTCGACATTTCCCACTTCCACATAGCACACAAGTAAGAAATGTTAGCTGTGTTTTTTGAATAGTTACTCTAGGAAATTATCTTAAATATTAAAATGAATGGTCATTTTTGTAACATAGGGACATGCATAAAGGGAAAAGACATCTTTTGTGGGGAATTTGCAAAAGATAGTAATGAAGAGGGCTCGCACTAACAGATACTGAAACAATATAAAGACGTAAATTCCACATAATGACAATTATTTAAATCTGTATTTAATCTTTAACTTAACAAATAAAAGCAAATGCACAGTTGCAAAGTTGACCAATTGTCTAAATAAAGCCCACACAACATGTACAATGTAACCCTGAACAAATGTACCTACAGATTATGCCTTCTCAAGGGCGCATACAAAGAGAATGGAGGCAGTTACAAACATGCAGCCCTCTCCAATGTGTCTCTCCAACAAAACGAAGTCTTCAAACTGAAACTTTATTTAAAAGGAAACTTATAAACAAACTCTAGTGACAGATACACGTGGCAGATACAGCACACGTGTATCTGCCACTAAACTGCAGTAACTGCGGGTGACAGTGTGAAGGAGAGACAGTGTGTGTTTGAGTGGGAGCATGCGTGTGTCAGTTGTAGGAGAGACAGAACAATGATGACATTATCGACTCGTATGATGATAAAGTGGTAAGCTATCAAAACAAATCATACTCTTGAATCTAGAGATCATACATAACATTTCATATGATTGAGCCATAGATTTATGAGTTTATTTACGAAATATATGATGTGAATGACCCAATGACGTTTTACAGGCATCCACTGATGTGCAGCCATCATATTTGGAGAGTAAGGTGAGCAGACTGCAGTGTGTGGTGGAAATCTGAAAATAAAGAGTCACCAAAGTCTTTGGAGTATTTATTAAGCTTTCTGCAGAAAGGACCCACTGATGTGCACTCAACGGGTGCCACAGTCAAGAGGGTGAAAAGAAGTGTGGTTACGTTGTCTTTATAGAGAAATCTTACATTTGAAAGTTGGGCTATCTACTGTTTGCAGCTGCATGCAGGTTTACCTCAGTTGCCCACACACTGTATCCTCCCAAGGAAGAAACAATTCGCCAGTCAGATAAGCAGTTTCAAGGACTAGGATAACACAGGAGAGAGTCTCAAAACAATCTCCCAGAGGTCAGCTACAGACAGATACAGAGCAAATTTTTGCAAGTGCTACATCAAAGTGCTTCTGTTTCTTTTTTAAATATATTATTAGATTTATTCCATAGGTGGATTGTTTTCATGAATTGTCCTTTGTTTCATTGAGCTGTGTTTAACTTGTAAGACCTAGGTATTTAAGAAAGAATTAACCAGTGACATGATTTACATGATATATACTCATCAAAGAGCACACTATTACATCAGACTCTGAAACCTTCTTGTTTTTAAATAGATATTTAACAGTTATTTCTTCTTTTCATAGGTTGCTTGTCCATTGTGCAGTCAACTATTTACAAAGGATGGCATCTATATATATGCAAGTGTATGTGGGGAGAGGTAAAAGCATTTTTAACTAATGTTTGAAATAAATAAGTTAAGTTTCTTGTTAGTGTCTTCCATCCTCTGTGGGGACCCCGTGCCCTGCTGTTAACATCAGCCTGGCAGTAGCTTCTGTGAGTACAGAGTCTATTCATTGGGTCTGGCTCTGTCGTAAGTTGTCTTTTTATTCCTTTAATTGGTTTAATTGTATTTATTTATATTTAATTTTGTCTTGCTTTTGTTTTGCCTTACTGTTTGGCTTTCTGTCATATTGCCTTCTGAGTATCCTTCACTTTGTAAACTTTGTTTTTAAAGGAGCTATATAAATAAAGTTATTATTATTATCATTATTATTTATGCAATAAACTAACGCTTAGTTGTTGTTGTCTACCAAACAGAATGCGTCTAGAGGAGTTCAGCCAGCCAATGCTGGGGCTGCAGCTTCATTCTGGTTGCCAGGTGAAATGAGCAAGACCATCCCTGTGCAGGACCAGAGGTGGATTGCCAGCACCCTCTTTCATTCCGGCAAACTACGACCAGATTTGAAGCTGTGGTACGAGCCCCCAGTCCCAGCCCTCATTTATCACCAGACACCGACACCTGACCGCTTCTTCACCCATCGGCTGATGGTGTGGATGCCCTACCACCTGTGGAAGGTGACGGTGTCCTGCCCAGCTTGTGGGAAGCAGCTGACGGGCTATGGTGTCCACAAGAGGGCTCGGAAGGTCCTGGACATTGACGGTATTACCTGATGGTGACAGAGACACTCAGGTGCACTGTGTGTTTGCTGAACTATCTGTCTACCAGTCAGACTGTCCGGGACCAGCTGGACCTGCCGCACCAAAAGATGTTCCGGTTGATCCTGACCCGCAAGTGAGTAAAACAGTTTTGAAAAGATGGTGATTGTGAAGACTTAAACCATTGAAATAGTTTTTGGTTTTCATCTGCTGTTTTTTTTCTTCTGTAAAGCACGTTGTAGCCTTGTTGAGAAAAGAGCTATACAAATAAAGTTTATTATATAAAGTTTATAATCTGCATTTCAGGTAAGCTTGTGACATCCGTGTCATTCGGCTGCTTCGGGACTGGACTCTCGGCAACAGTCCAGCACGACTGGTGAAGCAGCCGAAGGAGAACCACAGGGAGGAATGGCTGAGCCGGCTCGCCCACTATCTTGGGGAGATTGTGGCTGGTGTGATGGAGTGGTACCGCCAGGCAGCCGTTTCACCCCCAGTGCTGCTGTGTGAGTGAGGGGGAGAGCAAGCTGCAGACCAGGTTTGCAGAGTGGCCAGACCTCCACATACGCCTGGACATCTGGCACTTCATGAGGAGGATGGCCGTTGGCTGCACCACCGACGCTCATCCCCTCTACCCCACCTTCATGGGCTGCCTGTCTGCGTGCATCTTTGAGTGGGATGCAGGGGACCTCACTCTGTTGCTCTGTCACTCGGGTAAAGAGAGAGCAGCTCAGGCAGGAGGGTGTGCCTGCCCTTACTGTTCTCCTGGTGGACACGAGAATCAGTAAGGAGGAGCTGAGCCTGTACTGCCGCAGGAGGACGTGCGGCGTGGGAGCCACCATCAGCCCTCATGGAGCGGCTGCTGCAGAAACTGGGGGGGGGGGGGGGGGGCAAACGGGAGAGACCACATGGGGGTGCCACTGCTGGACCAGGGCGGATGGAGCACATCTGGCGTGTGCAGAAACGCCATGTCAGGTGCATCCAGGACGTGCCAGGTGTGCAGCTGTACACAGAGACAGGGACCACCACCACCAAGGGGGGTATTGTCTTGACAAAATACCGCTGTGCCAGAGGGTCCACATCCCTGGAGTCTTTTCACTGTCACCTAAACAGGTTCATTCCAGGTTGGTGTCTGTCTTATGTATGATATGATTTCATTGACATAAATATTTTGCTGTTTTCCCAGGAACCAGTGCAACACCAACAGCCTGAAGGTGTTTGGCCGGGCATTTGTGCCAACCTTAAGGCCACCTGCCAAATGCACCGGTATGGCTAATTGATATCTGACTACATAATACTTTTGGTTTGTGGGTTTTCAGTATTCTAACTAAAGTTTATTTGTATTATTTCCATTGCCAAAGCAAACAATACGCTCCTAACATGATACAGATACAACTCTGATATTGAAATGAAATGGTATCTATATAGCTTAGAATACAACTAATAACGTGTGTGTGTGTGTGTCTGTTCTTTTTCATAGGAGAGCTGCTTGGTGTTGACTACCTGCTGAGTCAAACTGGACAGCCCCTGAAGGTGATCCCTGACTGAGACAGAGGACATGCTGGAGGATGTGGATGAGGGCGAGGAAGACAAAGACGAGGGCTTCGAGGAAGACCAAACACCTGACCTTACTGTGTCAAGTCTCCTCGATGACCCCAGCTTCTCTGTTTCCTCCCAGCCTGCTGCCTCCATGGCTGCATCCTCCCAGCCTGCTACCTCCATGGCTGCATCCTCCCAGCCTGCTGCCTCCTGCCTGGCTGCTCCCTACATGGCTGCTGCCTCTTCCCAGCCTGCTATCTCCTACCTGGCCGCTCCCTACATGGCTGCTGCATCCTCCCAGTCTGCCGCTTCCTCCCAGCCTGCTGCCTCCTGTCTGGCCGCTCCCTACATGGCTGCTGCCTCTTCCCAGCCTGCTGCCTTCGCTCTGCCTGCTGCCACCATGCCACAGCCAGGTGTCTCCTCAGTACTTGACGAGTCCGGGGTATGTAAATACATAATTATGTGTAAAGAAATAAAATCACTGTATCTGCGTTTTGTCCCACTTCACTGTCCTCAGATTTTGTTGTTCTCTGTTGTTTTTTCAGGCTGTGGATGACTCTGGAGTGCCAGGCATGGACAGGGTTGACAGCTTGGCAGAGTGTCTGGTGGAGCTGAGGAACCAGCCCTCTCTGGCCCTAAGCAATCAGCAGGTCAGGAACATTTATTGTCTTACTACTCCCTTTGTGTCCTGTCATACATGTTTACACTTTCACATGTTTTTGTCTTCTCATGTGCTATTGTGTTCTCTCTGCTTAGGTGAGCAACATTGTTGCTCTGTGGCAGAACCTGCTGGAGTATGATAGGCAGAGGGTGGTGTTTGCTGCCAGGCACCACAGCAGGCTGGACACGGGGAGGTTCAGGTCTCCTAAAAAGAGACAGGAGTTCACTCCAGGGGTGGAGAGTGTGAAGAGACATGCACTCACCACCACTGCTCCACTTGCCTAGTGGCCAGATTGCTGCCGCCTGATTGAGACCATCTTTGTCAGGCTCTGTGAAATCCACCGCAGTCCAAGGAAGAGGGGGACTGGCACAGTGTCTAGATGGGATCTCATCCTGGAGGACTACAGGAAAATCAGGCGGCGCATTCTGGCCAATGGGACAATTATGCAGCAGACCACCCTGCAGCCGGTGGACGTGAGCCACACCACCCTGGTCCAGTGGTACAATAAGAGAGTGAAGAGGCAGGACAATGCGTTGGTGTTGCAGGGGCTGGACTTGCCCAGCCGCTTGTCTGTGGCGACTGATCCCCTCCCCCCTGCTAATGTGCGCCCCCCGTTTGCTCCCCCCCAGCCAGGCCCAACTCACCAGTACCACCTGCCAGGCAGCACAGTGGGCCAGGCGCAGGTGAAGAGGAAGATTCCGCCCACAGTCGCAACACCGGCGGCTGTGAAGCTCCGTGCCCAGCGTCAGCTCTTTCCTGCTCCACCTTCAGGCCCTCAGCTGGTGATGCTAGCTCCAGTGACCTCACAGGTGCCTGTCCTGGTCGCTGCTCCACAGGCCCTGGGTGTCAGCCTCTCCTCTGCCACTCCTGCTCCTGCTCCAGTCCGTCGAAAACTGACCCGCAAAGTACTGCACAACACATGCAAGAAATGCGGGCAGTTCAGGACAGCGGAGACAGGACACAGCCAATACAAGGGCATTGTATACTGTCCCTCTGTACTGGCTGTTCCCAAGGAGCAGTGGTTGGAGGACATAAAAAAAAAAAAGATTGTTTACCCCCCTCCCAGAGGCATGGACACTGGACACTTGCTGTATATTTCTGTATAGTTATATATATGTTTTCTGATGAAGGTTATAATGATCAGATTTTGTTGAAACTGATTTAGAGAGGTGTTGATTAAAGTGTATGGTAATTTGGAGGCTGTAGTTTGTGGTGCTGTTGAATTGTTATATGTTATGTTATGTTACATTATATTATATTCTTATATTGTCATGATATACTGAGAAGTGTTCCTAATATTTTGTCCTCCCCAGTTACATCAGTAAGAGTTGACACTAAATTGATTGTCAATAAAAGTTTGGTTAATTCATATGTTTTGTGTGCAAAATCTTGTTTTCAAGTAACTAGTAACTGTCAAATGATTGGAGTGGAGTAAAAAATACAATATTGTCAGAAAATTGCTAAGCTTAATGCAAGTACACCACAATTAAAACACACAAGTAAAATGCACAAATCTTCTCCAGTACATTATGCTTTATTCAACAGTCATTTTGGGCTTGCCTTTATCAGGTTGGTGTCTGAGGCCGCTTCTGGTTTCCTAATATACAGTCCCATTAATCGGTCGTAAGGAGGATGTATTTAAAATAACATCATCATCCTTTATTATCATCAGGATGATGATAATGTTCTTTTATGTATTTGGTATCTAACAATCACATGACTGATCAATGGACTAAAAGGAAACCTGAAAAAGCCTCAGACACCACCCTGATGAAACCAAGACAGCAGAAAATAAACACATTTATTCTTCATGGGAACACAAGCAAAAAACATCCCAGATTAAATTATGCAATCAATGAACTCTGAAGATATAAAAAAATCTACGTATAGATAGTCAAAGTATACAGGGACGTTTTTTTAATACTAATGTTTTAACAGTTAGTTACATTGCACAAGTCTTATAAGTCAATATCTTAAATAAATTCAAGTTTACATGGGCAATACAAACACTTTTATTCTGCATATTAAAAACCTCAATTCTGCCGGAGCTGGGTATCGAACCGGCGCTCTTACCGACATGTGCGCTCCCTCCTCCCTTTCTTCCCCCCCCCCAACAGACTATTGTTCCCCAGGGAGACATTTCTTTGACAGTCTTTGTTACCCCATTGTCAATGCTTGTGCAGTTGCCCTTACATTCCCTCCATGCCACTTAGCCAGGATTTGATTGTTGAAAAGTAAGCTTATTTTAACAAATACTATTTTCAATCATTTTTCATTATAAAGAAACTGTCATGCCAGAAACACTTCTATGTTAAAGCTTGGTATTACATTTCCAGATGTCCCTTAATAAATTCACAAAAGTTGGGATCTGCAAATGCAGGTGTGGTCAGATAGGGGCTCACCTGTGACTTAAAGGTGCAGTCCTCAATCCTGGTGAAAAGTTGTTGATGCTTGAGCTCAACAGCCAATCAAATACACCCCTCCCTTCCGTGTTCCTGAGGCTATGTTGTTGGTTGGCTTGTTTTTTTTTGCGCACACACTGGATGGACAACTAGCGTAACATAAGGAGAATTTAGCTGAATTCGAAGTGTAATGGATAATAATCGAAGACTGCACCAAGTGAGAAACGTGGTTGCTGGTAAGGGGTGAACCATTTCTAAGTGTTACCCATCTACATGCTGTGCAATGTGAGAAGTGTCCACCACTTTTTGAAAATGAAATGTGCATTGATGTACCTAATAAAGAGGTTATTGAGTGCATATGGACTATATTACATGTATTTGCACGTTCGGTGAAGACCTGTGGTAAAGTTGGTTTTAAGTTGGATATTCAACAGATATTCGGACACCCAGTCTCGTCATATTTTGCCGACCCTTTCCCGCTTTGTCCCGGGGTTGTGAGGCACAATGCAACAGTCTTCACAACGTTATATATTCAGCAGATATTCGGACACCCAATTTCGCCACAATGGTCTTAGCAACCAGCAAATAGTTAGGGCCCATCAGCAAATTACAGATAGCAATTTTCAAAAGTCAATACCTCCTCAACCACATGAGCTATAAACGTCAAAACAATTCTAAACTATTCAACATTTGTCCGTGAATGTTGCACAATCTTTGTTTTGTTCAATTTCATCTCATGCTATTTTATATGAAAAAGAGTTTTTATTGACAAATGTGTATACTTTTCTGAACATTAGGTCGAGAGACAAAAGGCCTCCTGTATGAAAAGTTAAAAAAACACAGCACACAAACAGCAGATAGATACAACAACAGAGGAACCAGCACATCACACATGTTGTGGAACTCCTTTGGTTTTCTGAAAAATAGATGAAAGCTTTTTGATTTTAAAGTTTATCAACATTTTAGATTTCACACGGACTATTTTATGGTCTGTGTCTCAGTTGTCCAAAGTAAAATATTGAATTGTATTTGTTTAATTTGTTGCAACATGTGCCAGTACTAGATGAGCAATCAGATAGTGAACTTAAACATGCTGAAAAGCATAACAGGCATAACAAATATAAAATAAAACAAAAAATCAGTTTGGCAAAATTACTGAAATGCAACACAACAGCAACAACACACAAGTCCACAAGCTCTCTGATAAGAGATGCCACAAGGAGATTCAGGCTGGTGCTTTTTCTTTGGACCCTCTTGGCAGATTTTCAGCTGACCTGTGACTTTGATTGGCATTTGAAGCCATCAGGGTTGATTCTCAGAATGAACCTGTGAGCACAGGAAAAAATACATTATTTCTCAAACCAGTGTTTCCCCAACTGTCAGTCACAGGCACTTTAATGTTTAGCACATTGAGTTTACCTGTAATAAAATGTGCTACATACACATTTGCTCTAATACCCTCTCATCAACACCAACACATCACATTCCATCATGTTTAACACTATTCATTCTGTAAAAGTGGATGTTTTTTCAGACTGAATATAGAAATATGTATATGTCAGGGTCCAACCCATTGCAAATGAACTATATACAAATATACAATATAAAGACACTAACAGAACTGCCAGGCGCAGACCTCTGTTTTTCCACATCAAGGTGTCAGATGCAAACCTTACAAGTCAACACACCACATTCTAAATTGATTGAAAAAGAGAGAGTGGCACCTGAATGGGTCTTATAGTCCTCAGAAGCAAAGACAGAGGACAACGTCTCTTGTGATGACAGAGGCACAATAATACATCCCAATTTGTGACTAACACAGAAAAGACAGCATCAAGATATGGTTACTACAACATTTATCAGTAACTCACTCAATATAGTAAACAAAGAGTTGAGTGCTCAAACACATAGATTTGCAAATGAACCTTCCTGACAGATTGTATGCATAACTATTGGTAACATTAATGATTAATGGCCTGTCAGGTACAACATTTTGTGGTTATTGGCCAATAACCAGTTAACAGCAGTTGTTAATTCATCTCTCAGTTCCACGCTGCTGTCGTGCACCACCTGGAATTCCTCTATTAAAATTTGGATAGTGGTGGCTAGTAGCAGCAATTTACCTTGCATCCTCAAGTAGAACATTTGTCATAAATGTGTCTTCTACATCATTGCCATCATCTTTGTCATTCTCAAAATGCATATGACTGTCATCATGGATGCCCCTTTCATGCCTACAGCTTGATGCATCATTATCCACTTGTGCAGGGTTCTCCACAGAGTCTTTGTGTTTCCTGCTGATGTGGGATGCGAAAGATGATTTCACATGAAAATGCAGGCAACCTTCTTCCCATCTCTCACAAGCTGAGCAAATTGGGAGATGTATGCTCGCATCCTTCAACCTGACAAATCACTGCATTCATTCGAGCAGGTCTACAGCTAACGTTAGTTTTATTTGACTGTGCGTGCTTCCGACGCATGTGTGTCTTAAGTGCAGACGGTGTCTGAAAACTGCAAGGACAAGTCGGCAAACCACAACTGAACCCAGAATTAGCCAGGTTCCTGTGCATCTTTATATGGTGGTAAAGCGTCCGCACAGATACATTACATTGTTTGCACACAAATGGCGCGACCATCTTGATAGCTAACGCGAACTAGTTAAAATATTAAGCTAACCATCAAGTTGCCGCAAGCACGGCGTCAATGTTGAAACGTAGAACGTTAGCTACTATGAGAGGCAGCTGATTTAATGTTAATGTAGAGTCAAATAACTTTAGTTAAATCACCAGTTTGTTTAACTGTTGTCTGCTTAGCTAACGTTCACTTCTACGGAAGCCGAGAAGGGCCGTGCTTGCAATTATTTTTTAATGCTGTTATCTCGAGATCACAATTTAATTATTCCGTTAGCTCAAGAAAACAACGCTCGTTATCACGAGAAAACAAAAGGTAGTTTCCTCTTATTGTCCTCTTATCAGTGATCAGGAGCGCCATGCCAGCATGCTTAGATGACGTCTTGACAGCAACTGATTTAAGCTGAAAATGTCAGATCAAGGAGTAGGCCTACCCATTACTGATCAACACATCAGACTGTACTTCAATCAAGGTCCAACACAGGCAGAAATTGCATTGTGTCTTTCTGTCAGAGATAACATTCAGATCAGTCCTCTGTTCAGTTATGAATAGTCCCCGACAGTCGTGATCTTGATGGCTGAAATCAGTTGTGTAATTATCCCGTGATCTCGAGATAACAAAGCTCGTTTTCTCGAGATATTAATAACCAATGTTAGCTAGGCTAACTAATAATATTTATGTAATTTAACTAAGTTATAGACAGGGTAAATTAACAGTTATACATTTTTATCTTTTAGCTAACGTTACAATAGAACTATAAGACAGTGGGGAAAAGGTACTCTACTTGGCTATAGTGACTACATTTGAAAATGTCTGTTACATAAAATAATGATAAAAATAATATACTTACGGTTTTTGTTGAGGTAAGCTACTTCTCTTTTTCTCTTCTCTTTTGTCCATTTACTACTGTAAATTGATTTTAATAGTAGTGCCCGAATATTTTCCCATAATCCTTTGCTATTTACAGTAACATACTGTATACACATTACACAGTACCTTATTGTACATATTACAGTAAAATACTGTTCATATAACAAAAGTCGGTTACAGTGTATGAATCTGTATTACACAGTTATCATATAAATATCTGAGTTGATATCACTGGCATTCTTAACAGGATTAAGATTTAGAAGTTTGGTCATATGTGCATTAATAACCAAATCCTTTCTGCCAAACCTGTTCTGTATCAATTGGATTGCATTATCATAATTTACTTCAGACATTGGTAACCCTGCAACAACATTAGCGGCTGCACCCGTGAGATATGACCTCAGATAGCTAAACTTGTATGTTTTTTGTCAGCCATCTCAAATTGTCCCCAAAAGTACTGCCAGTGGCTGATATCCCTGGCATATTTATCAATTACAAGTTTTGGCAGTTTCACATTATTAAGCATTTGGTCTGCTTCAAAAGATGTTAAAGAGACTGCATGTCCTTGCGCTTTCCTAAGTGCTCTTTTTATCTTGGTCTTCCTCAGTGTTATATGTTCCTTGTAGTCCACAACTCTTGTCACTTTGTGTTTCTTCCTCAACTTCCCCGTCTATTTTGTTCAAACATTCACTAGTTGTTCCAACAACTCTTCTAGAACATCAGGATCATTTGTTGATTTACCAAGTTCATCATCAATCTTACTTAGTACCTTTGTTACAGAGTAGCAGATTGAGGATCTCTTTTTTTTTCAGACGGTTGCTGTCATCCATTCTTCTTCTTTTCTGTCTTTGTGTTTGTCATGCAAAAACTAATAGACTTTTCATCCTTTCATTCCTTCATTTCCTGGGTTTCGGCACCAACTTTTGCAAGACATCTTTCATTTCAGTGAAGACAGAAACAGGAGTGCTTTTTCCGTTCATTTACTCGTTTAACAATGATAGCAAATACAAAACCCAACCCCCAGATAATCAGCTCATTGAGAACTGATGTGTATTTGACGTGATGTCACTGTGGAGGTGCGTTTTTTCTATTCACCATAATAATTGTAACACCTCATTTAAATGAGTCTGCAGGTATTTCTGGTGATTTGTGAAAAGCAGTATAGCACTAAGCCTACAACTGGCAGTCGATGCCCTTAGTTATGCTGCTATAGGCCTAGACTGCCGGGAGACTTCCTATGATGCACTGAGCTCCTCTCTCCTCCTCTTCCTCTCCATCTGTACGCCCTCATATCCCATCAATGCTTGTTACTAATTCAACTTCTTCCCGTAGTTGTGTGCTTTCTCTCCCCTTTCTCTCTCCTTCTGTTGCTTTCTGCAGGTGTTTCTGCCTCCGGAGCTGTGGGGTCTGGATCTGTGGTTGCGGCCACCTGCTGCCCCCGTGCTCTTAGTATTGTTTCTGTTGGTGTTGACAGCCATGCCATTGCCGCGGCCATTGCGTTACATCTCTGTGTGGAACTGTATTGTGCTGCTGTATGTTCTCTTTCCTCCTGCTCTCTCTCTCCTGCTCCCCCCCTCCCCCTTCAACCCAACCAGTCGAGGCAAATGACCGCCCACCTAGAGCCTGGTTCTGCTCGAGGTTTCTACCTGTTAAAAGGGAGTTTTCCTTGCCACTGTCGCCTAGTGCTTGCTCATGGTGGGAACTGTTGGGTCTCTGTAAATATA